>JASPKZ010010352.1:0-70879 GCA_030220185.1 Diploptera punctata
TAATTTGGGGATACCCCAAATATGACATCGCCTGCTACTCGACAACATTCATTTAAATGAGAATATAATGAATTCCAAAAAGAAAAGAAACGAGATGTCATTTGGACGCTGCTGACTTTGTACATTCATATTGCTAATAGTAAATAATAAGAATTAATAATAACAAAGAACAAAATAATAAACAATAATAATAACATTAAGTAACGTAAGTTACAAATAATAATAATAACAAGAATTAACAATAATAATAAAAATAAAATAACCATAATAATAAAACACTAATAATAACAACAATAATAATAACAATAAAATAACAACCCTAATAATAACAACAATTATAATAACAACAAAATAATAAAACAATACTAACAATAATAACAACAATAATAACAAGACAACAACGACGACGACGACAACAACACGAATTTATTTACAAATCATCTCAGTTTTCAACGTTAAAGTTTAAAACGAACACAACATACTTCGGTCTATGGCACAAACACCTGGCATATGATACCACTCCGCTGCGTAGATATGCGAGTAATAGCTGAATTGTTACAATATGCCAACCCTCTTGGTGTAATTAATAATAGCTCCCTAAATCATACCTCCCAGAATGACCATTCCTAAAACAAAGAGAAATTTCCCATTTCCGATCTGCTTCATGAATCCATTATTTAGTATTTCCTATCCAAAGATCGCGCTGCTGTTGTCCGCACAAAAATCAACAATGTACAATAAGTGATTGTTTAATTGTTTTGGATTTTATATGGTTATCTTATGCGATTACTGTTATTCATATTATTAAAAATTCACAGGTGACGAAGAAAACAACTATTTGAAAGGCAGCAGCGAGTTGAAATTTATTTTACCAGCAATGCATAAACTTCTAGCGAACGAACGTTGAAATTTTTACCCATTGTCGCTAATCATATTTCAGCTTGAACCACCATCCATTAATGTACTTGAAGATCTCCAGGAAATTGGATTTAAAATGGCAGAGAGAATAGCTGGATTGATCGGGACCATTGTATGGTGGGATGATGAAGATTGCAATTCCCTTGGATCGTGTCATGTTCTGAGAGAAGAAGCCCCATTTACTTACCTTATGATCCGTGCTCAACGACTTGTTGGTACCGATTTTAGCGTTTCTTAGCTAATTAAACTGTGATTTGTGCATGAAATGATCAAAGATTGAAGATTGAGAAATACACTGACAAATTCGTAATAAGTGCAAATGGTGTTTTGCGTTGAGAGAAGGTGATGCAGACGAGAGGGTGAATTTTGTTCTCGCTCATGCGGACCTCTGGGTGAACAACTTTATGTTTCACTATTGAAGATAATCATCCTTAATCGACATGAGTAAGAATCCCTTAATTTATTTCTCATAGTCTCATTTTGTAGTTTTAAACATTTATAAAAGTCCGTCCGAGCAGGAGCGCGGTGTGTGTACCTGCAGTTTGGAATTATGAACCAATATTTCTTATTTACCGATTTCTCTTTCTTTTGTTAGCCATAAATCGCTAAACCACTTTCAATTCATCGTAAAAATGGGAAATACATTATGAGGTTCAAAATTCGTAAATTAATGTGTCATTTTTAACATCTACAATACAAAATTTCTGTTCAATCATCTGCGCATAAACCTGCATTTTCAACAGTTGATATATAGATTATTAATTTTCATAAATGATAGATATAAGAAAGAATACATTAATTTTGAACATAGCCACTTTTAAATGGTTTTGGAAAAGAAAATTGTAAAAATTAAGAATTCGACAACAAAATATAAAAGAATACACTACCCTTCATCGGATTCAAAGAAGGGAAACTGTTAGAAATTTACATACATCTGAAATATTACATGTTTCAAAAAATTTCAAGAATTCAATATTACATGGCACGATAATACTTTCGTCTTGGTAATCTATAATAACTATAAGAAGGAACACCCCAGCTAGCACACAATCTTGATTTATCAAATAATTGTAGGACTGCCATAAAGTATACGATGGAAAACAAACACAATTTTGGACAATGCACTAAGGAACACTTCAGAAATATAAAAATGGTGAAATTTGAAAGTCAGCTATTGCAGCCACATAGTTTATTGGGAATCATACAATTAAAGAAGCCCTATTTTAAAACATTTTGAAAAACCTTTGGATTTAACAATTTGGAGAAGATATATATATTGAAGAACGAATTTCGATCCATGAATTCGAGATTCCTGTGAACGTGACCTCATCTCAAGTTCATAAATCGATACCCATGTCAATTTCTTGATTGGGATTCCAACGTTCCAACGAAATCCGTAGTCATATGTCTGTTTCAATGAGAGAATCCTCTCTCGAAACTAGTCCCCGTGTTGAAGTCCCATAAATAGAGGTAGATGTTAAAAAATGACTGATTAATTATAATTTCATATGTCGGATTATTAAATGTGTCGACTGCGTACACGCAAATCATTCCTTGCCGTAGATTATTATTATTTAATATTATTGTATCATTTAACCCCAAATTTCAATGCTTTATTACAAATTCAACCGCTTTAAACCAATCTATCTTATAGAATACATTGCCATTTTAATGATCATTAATTTATGCAAGATTTATTGCAACATGCATATATGGCGGTGCTGGAGCAACTTTATTTCCGGTTTTTTTTTTGGCCCCCCTTCTAATGAACATGTGGTGGTTTTGGTAATCCTTTCCTCGTTCATTTAGCAGCGTTTATTGATTTAAGGTTTTAAACATTCGATAGCTAGAGCGATTTTTGTTTCGGGTGAACCTCTCCTATGATCAACTTTCCTTATACCAAAATTACTTATTTTTTGATGTTTTTTTTAGTCATTTTTGTTGTGTTTTAACAGCGGGGTGTGGTTGATTGTTAAAAAAATTCATCAAATTTTTTATGAAAACTTGAATTACCTGATTCAATTACTTGTTATTATTATAATTTTCTGTGTTAATTATGATATATTATTTTTAAATGGTACATTTTTAATCTCTAATCCATTTAGCCTCATTTTTTTTTTAAGCATTCCTGAAAACCAATATTTTCCATTTATTAGAAAAATTACTCATGAATACTAGATACGGTCCATTCGTCCCGTTTTTTCCCGGACAGCCCCGTTTTTTTTAATGGCTCTCCCTGCCCCGAAGTTTTCTTAGGGGACGCTCAAATTTCCGCTTTGTGATGATGCTTTTTCATGTATTTATGATGGTGAGTTCGTTTTGTATTGCTTGTATTATAAATATGAACGTTAGAAATCGCCCTGTGTATGAACAATCAACGATAACCCACTACGCCACGATGCACTGTTTGTTGTATATGTTTTTTTTTTTTTTACTCTCGTATTTGGTGACAGGTACATTTTCAATTGTCATCCTGGTCAGTGCAGCCAATGTCGGATATGCCGCTGACTCTGGTACTTTGTCGTGAAACTCCAATTTTAACATGGATGAAAGAGAGTAATTAGGGATTTTTATACCCTGCAGGCGATAATAAATAAATTTATTGATAATAACCTATGACTTTAGAGCTTTGTTTGTGAATGTTGATTCTATAAATTGTATTGGCAACAATGTCTGTATATAAAATATCTTTTCGGTATTCATGTTTTATTTTATTCCGTTTTTACTTCACCGATGCTTGAATTATAGACCGTGTTAAATATTTACAATATATTGTTTTCTGTGCAATCATTCGTATAATGAAGATCTCGCACGAAAATATCTTTGAACAGCAATATAAAAGCGAGTTCCTTTATCTCGGCAAATGGAGAAACTTAGAATGCACCTTATCAAATCAAAATTTAATATTGGACTGTGGTCGCTGTGGTGTTGTGCGTGGCACGTTGGACGACAATAAATCGATTGATTGTTAAAACAAAGTGCAATATAGTCATTACTTACTATTTATCATTAAAAACTGTGACTGAATTGGGCGACAGTTGTCAGCTCAGGAAGCAACCCCACATTAATGCATATCACAAGCTTTACGTCAATGGATTCTCGCCACTACTGCTCGTTTACGAAACTTTTATTCATAATTCACGTTTGTCTACAAGTGTAATGCATTATTTATAACCATACTGCGCCATATGCAGTACAGCCGATTCTTGCTGAATTGACCATTGTTTCGGTTTGATTTCAGTGATGATAACCACTTCTACTTTGGATTTTGAGGCTATTTCCCCTCCTCGTCAGATTTTTGATCCTGAAAGGGTATAAATGGTGAATTTGATAGACATTATTACTTTATGTGGCGAGACTTCCTATTTACTTCAAATTATGTACTGCCTGTCATAAAAAATATGAACTGAAGATACGGTTAGGTGTTATTTCTGCGACAAACGAACACTAATTTGGTGGTAAACCAATGCAGGTAAAAACATTTTTTCTAAAAATTGAAGAAAAACCTTATTATCTAACAACGTTGGCTGCCTGATATGTGGTACACAATGCTTTACAATATGGTTACCCATTGACTGCCAGTATCGTAACAATATGTAACAAAACTTTACATACACACGTAAGCGTAATTCTCTTAAGTCATTTTGTGGTTCACTGGTTGAATCTAAAACCAGTATTGGACATAGCAAGACAGGTGGCTACCCCTGTTTCCCGTTTGGAAAGACTTGTATATCTATTTCTGCTTTGAAGTCATATTTCTTTCCCTTCTAGTGTCCTGTTTTTTTTCAACAATTCTTTGGAAACGCGCTTTGTGTTCCTTTTCTGTTAGTCATTAACGTTTTTTCACAATATTAAATTATAGAAGGCAATGAAATTAGTTTAAATCTGTCAAAAATAAAGGGCATGCATAATTCACAATTCAGAAAATCTGAAAGATTTTACGTTATCATTAAGCATTGGAAGATGAGGGAGAATTACTTGGAAGAATTTCACAGTTTGTGTGACAACTTCTATGACACTTGCCTTCAGTATTTGAGCGTGGTATTTTCCCTCTACACCTTTTAATTAATTATTGGAGTTATTCCAAAGAGCATCTGACATGCAGACTTTGTTAGTTTTGTTTAAAAGTATTTGCCATGTTTATAAGATGAAGATGAGCTTCTCCATTAATTTTCTGTGTCACAACTGTTTGCGAGTAAAATGGACGGAAGTGCTGAACAATTCTAACTGCTGATGAAGGCTACTCAATAAATAACATTAATTTAGAATATCATCATATGTAGGATTTGTTTGGCAATGCTTGTTGTAGAACGTGTATTCTAGTGAAGCCTTTGTGGTCAAATCACAAAAACAAATGAAAGTTAAATGTAACGACATGCTGATGGTATAACCATTTTAACGTTGTATCATGTAATTCATTTTTGATAGAATTTCAAAAGAAATAACACTTGATTAATACATAGTCAACTAGTACAGCAATGCACTATGCATCTACCAGTCACCGTATAGATAGCACTGTAGCTTTAGTAGTAATATAATGGACAATAAAACTATTGCATACCTTATAATGCAATTTGTTATAATTTGGTTTCAACATTTTTCAAAACTCCTTTATATTTTGTTACGTTCCACTTTTTTTTTAAAAAAAATGTCTTTAATGTTATGTTTGTACATGTCCCCATTTATATAAATATTCCTTTAATAGAGGTAGACTGTAAAATTTTCAGGACCCACAACTTAGCATACGACGGATATCTGTAGGATCAGAATAGTGTCCTTCAAAAATTGCATTTCTGAAATATTATATATAATATAAAGTCAAATAATAATTCCAAGCTCATCTGTCCATGTGCCTCAGACCATAATATAGGCAATGTTTTTACATTTATATAAGCAGCAACATTCACAGTTATTAGTAAGCGTTGGCATTGATGATAATGTGAGATTTTAGGCAATGGAGGAACCGTAAAACCAAAACAGATCCTATTAATATTATGAATCTTGGAGCGCAAGTCAATATCAAATAATACTAAAATTTGTCAACATACTAATTTCTTAAATACTATATGAAATGGACAGTTTATACCAAATAGTGAATTTTTAAGTAGTGTGGTAGCTTAATTCAAATACTATACAATGATTTGTTAAAGAAAAATTAATGTTTGAACCAGGCCTCAAACCGTAGACTTGTTCTCCAGACAGTGTGCACCACTACACCATTCGAGCTTGGCCAAACCTTAACAATTCTTTCTACTATACAACTCTGTAATACTCGTTCGTCCGCTGCCTGGTACTTGCACTACCATCAAACAGTAACGATGTTTTAACATTTCCAATACTGTTATATTAACACCGTTCCATAATGGATATTTAATCACTATAATATTAAATGACATTATTGGAACTGTGTTCAATAACAGTATTGGAAAAGTTAATAATTCAATACCTAGCTACAATAATGCACCAGAATGATGTGAGCAAATAATTAAACATTGTCTCAACTCCGAAACTTCTTTTTTTTGTAAGTTGCCATGCAACGTCTCTGTAAATATGCAACTTAATGCAATAAACTTGCAGGTGTAAATACATGGATGGAAAACATGGTCTTTTTTTTAAGATCAAGTTTATGAGATTTGAAAATAAATATCTGAGGATATTTGAGCAAAGAGAGACGACTGGATGGACTTAGCTAACGTGAATGCATGATCTAATTGGGAACCAGATTTAATAAAAATGTTAGGTGTCATAGATTGCGGGGGTCCGGACATGTGACCAAATGTGAAGGATGAAAGTATGGAACTTTTGTAGGGAAAAACAGAGCAAAAACTCCGAAGATGAGCCAAGAATGAGACGGTAGAAAACACCGAGGTCGATGAGCTAAGAATGAGACGGATAAATCACCGAGTAGATGAGCCTAGAATGATACATTAATATTGATTTGAGGGAGGGAATGTATAAAGATTATGTAAATATCTCAGATTCGCTTGTTGGGGAGATTATGTCCACCCGCAATGAATCTACGCGTTCTAGTAGGCATTGATAGACGATGCCATTTTAGTTGATATTTTACTTTTTATTTTTATAGAGATTGTCTAGTGGTTATGCTCCTTGCCTCTGGTCCCGAGGGTTGCGAGTTAAAACCCGGCCGGGGGCGATGATTTTTTTAGAATGGAAAAATCCAAGGAGCAAGTCCTGCCGGGAGGGATTTTAAGGCCGTGGTCCTGAGTCTGAGGATGTTTCACAGGCTCGTAAAAGACCCTTAAGTCTGAATGAAGAGGCCTGAAAGAAAATTTTACCGAATTTTGGCCGTCCTAGTACTACCTTGGTTTCCTCGTAATGTCAGTATGAGGCATAACGCTGACCACGGACCACTCTAATGACATCTATACGAAAACAGTGTAAGTAAATTTGTATGGTTCAAATTCTGTCCCTGTAGGGGGAGAGGGCGCCTAAATCTCTGTTAAGGGAAACCATGGGCTTTCAAGATGCAAGCTTATTTATTATAGAATGTAAAAAAATTGACTTCGTTTGTAGTGATGGGAAAGCCAAACATGAGTAATCTAAAGGTTATTTCAGATTTAATTGTTAGAAATACTATAAATATAATTTTTAAACACACAAACACACACCCATAACAATAATAAGTAATTAACTCACTGGCACTGTCCGAACTTTTAGGTTCATGGCCGCGTGGACATAAGCTCTCCAAACATACCCTTATCCTAGGGTAATGTTTTGCAATCATCCCCTGTATAATCTGCTTCCCTCAAATCATAGTTAATGTTATTCTTCCACCTGATTTTGGTCTGCCAACTGGGCGTTGTCACTCTCGTTTTCCTTTCATGCAAGTCTTTCATTCCCATTCCGTGCTACATGTCCTGCCGATCGCAGTCTACCAGACTTAACTTTTCTCATTATACCTGGCTTCCTATAAAGGCCATGTAGCTCGATATTATTTAGTCTTTCTCCATTCACCTGTGTTGATGCACTCTTTGGTCCAAAAATTTTTCCAAAGAACTTAATTCTCAAATACTCGTAATCTCCTTTCCTCCATTAAAGTAAAAGTCAATGTTTCGCATCCCTATAATATAACTGGTAAAATATAGTTTTATATATTCCAATTTAACAAAAAGAATTGGAGAATTCATTTTCTTTATCAGGAGATGCATTTTAACCCTCTTCAAAATCATTTCGCTTAAGGGGAATATCTACCATATTACACGCTATCACAAATAGTAGAAAGTGGACACAATTTTGAATGTATATTTTGGAAATTTTTTTGATATAACTACCTCATATTGGTGATTCTGAGAAGAAATATATTACAATAAAGTGTGACAAAAAATATTAGCACCTTCCCATCAGGAACCATTAATAAACATTGGTATAGTATATTTTCAAATTAGTACAGATAAAATGGTGAAATGTTGGGTGTAATAACTTCATCATATTATTTAATTAGTGTCACTAGAATTTTGTATGGTTGTTAGTAGCTACACCTGACCATCTGGCAGAAAAAAAGTGGTGAAAATTTAAATTCAAATTCTTGAAAGAGACAATAAATTAAATTTATAGGGGATAACATATTACCCACATACAAAATTCTAGTTTCACTAATACGATATTTGAATGTATTACACCCAAAATTTGACATTTTTATCGGTACTGGTTTTTGTAGAATATGATTCATGATTTCTCTTGGGGGGTATAGGATATATAAGGGTTAATATTTTCAACATCCCTTGATACATATTTATTTAAAATATTTTCTGCAGAAGCAGCAATATGTTGATAGACCTGTGAAAATAATTTACAAAAATGTATTTAATAATGTGTGACGGTAATTTTTTGTGAAATTCTATATTGTGGTTGACATCTCTTTTATAATAATTTATGTATTTAATAATTTGTTCCAGGTTTGTTGGACTTCAAATATGTTTATGGGACATCTCCTGCTGTTATCTGTTGTATTTCCTCAACTCCAGTCCTGCAATGGATCTCCTAAAGGACCAAACAATGTTCATAGAAGAGTACCACAGAGTTCTGGGAGATACACTCTCTGCCCTTGGTTACCAACATTTACACATCACAATGGATCACCTTAATGAACTTGTGGAAAGTAGAGGTTTCTTCGGCATGTTGTCAGTGTTCTCAATACGTAATAACGTGCTAGTTGATGAAGAGAGTATTATTTCTGCAGACGACCTCCAGAGTGAAATGAAATTCAAATTTAGTAAAATGTACTTGGAGTCGCTCAAAATACAGATTCCAGTGATGGAGGAAAGAGGTTGGTTTGAGTAACTTGGTTGCGGAGAAGCACAAAAGATAACGGCAGTTACTGAGTTGTTTATACACCATGATCCACTTGTAAGTAAGCCCATAATAAAATAAATAGCTGCAACTTCTAAACTTTTACGAATACATAGCTGAAACCAATTGCTACAAAGATTTAAAGGAGGAGAAAAGTAAATGAGTGTTTGAGAATAAAGTTTATAGGAAGTTTTTTGGAAACCAAATACAATGAGAAAAGTTAAATCTAGCAGACTGCGAGAGGCAGGACATGTGACATAAATGGTGATTGAAAGAGGGGCATAAAAAGGCCTTGCACTACTTATTGCATAGATAGACCAAGAATACATGGGAGAATTAAATTAACCATGATTTCAACGAGGTAATTCATTCTTCATTACGTGTATCCAGCCATAGTTAATGAAACAAATCCATTGCATGGTTAGGCTATAAGTTGCATTTGTACATGCAGCATACGTGGGCGTTTAAGGTGAGTGCACATAAGGTTAAAGAATAAGAGATAAGAAAGACAGAATTGAACCCTTCGGCCTCGAATACTCTAATACCATCAGTGTCAAAGAAAACCAAAGGTCAGGCAAAGAAGACTGGATAGGAAAGTAAAAGAGGGATCTGGTACTAGGAAGGAACAAATGTGAGATCGGTCTATAACCCAACATGCTGATTGGTGGGTAGCCCATCCCTTTTTTTTCATATTGAATAAACAATACGTTAAAAGCTGCACCACAATAAGGTAATGATTGGACGCTGGGTTATTGTCCATGTTGGTTCCTGTAGGATTTCAATCTAGAAAGAATTAGAGGGTGTTCTCCCTGTTAAATATAATAATCCTTTGCAAGGAGTTAAATTAGCAGATGATTGGAAAACATTGACTCAGTTTAGGGTTTCAAGAGGGCTTATGTCAGCATGGCCATGCACCTCCAGGTTTGATATCTACACTGATGTAATTTATTTCCAATAATGATCATGTAGCTCATTGTTATGTGGTATTAAACATTCACCTGTCTCTTCATTTCTCTTCACACTACAATTCTTTTTAAGAACTTTATTCTCAGCGACTTGGAATTTTCCCTTAAAGTAAAGGACCATATTTCATTTTCCATAAAACTATTCAATATATTGTAGTTTGACGTTCTTTAAGAGAAGGTGGAATCAGAAGAATTCTTGTAAAGTGTAATAGCATGCATATCCATATCAAATTTCTTTGTGAACTTCATTCCTATTTGTAATTTTTGTTCCTAGTTATGTGAATTCAGCTACTTTTTAAAAATGTCTCTCATTTAACTGTCCATTTCCACTTAATAACGTATATATCTGTGGGGCCATATGTTTAGTTATATTGATATTTACATCCAGCCCCTGTTTCTCAATATTACTTAATAAATATTCGTGTTGTTCCTTAGTATCTCTTCACTATTGCCTAATAACGTCACATGATCAATATATACACCAATATACCATTCAGATGTATGACTGAGTTTCATTTTGGTTGATGAATTAGTACAAAATTGAATAGCAGAAGAGACAGTGCAATTTCTGCTTTAACCCAATGCTAATTTTAAAAGTATTATATATTAAAATTACTCTAGGTTGCACAATGTGACAAGTACTAGAAGTATGTTACTGGCGTGAATTAAAACCCACTTTTACTATACTGTTCGGTTGGTTATGCGAGGGTAAATACTTCCTTGAGTGGTCCATCCATAGAAATTCTGCCCGAGGGCAGGTCCTTCACTGCAATCATAGCACTTTCATGCTATGCTTGCAGCTTTACTAGGGAATTGTTGGTGTGGTAGCTTCCCGTGACTTTCTACACCGGTGAAGGATGATGATGATGATGGCCATATGATTTCGGGGACCGTTTGGGCTTTAAAGTTTTCCTGACATTTGTCTACAGCTGAGGAAAAACTCCGATAAAAACCTCACACAGAAAAACTGCCCTGACCGGGGATCGAACCCGGGCCCGCTGCGTGACAAGGCAGCACACTGCCTCAAGACCACAGCGGTGGACCCTTGAGTGGTAATGCAATGTAAATTAGTAAAACATAATAGTGGGAGTGGACAAACCAGAGCTATACACGTGTAAAACATCTGTTTAAGACAATAACCAAACATGTGCTCCAAAAGTGGTGAGGGATAGTCTTTGTGAAGGGGCCCGACTAAATATAATCCAGAATACAAGCACTGTTCATTGTTTAAAGTATTTAATTACAAATACAAGTGTGGGCTACACTTTAGATTATATTTCCTTTCATTTCCCATAGTATTTGCTTGTAATATTGTTGCTCTGCGTACTTTTTCTGTCTTTACTAACATTTCCACATATTTTAAACGTTTTGCAATAATACTTATGTATTTATTTAAGTTATTAAATATTTATGTTTGCTTGTATTGTGTACAGTATAAGTATATTGAATATTCATTGTATATTTTTTGTAATAAGGTAACGTATGAACAATAAGTTTTTATTAAATGTAGATAACTAGTACCAATAAATTACTCCTCAGAAGATTGTCCCTAAATAAAACAGGAAATGTATTTTCTGATGATTGATTGTTTCACGAAGAGTTTCCATCAGTAACAAATTTGTCAAAAGCAAGATAGAAAATTTGAGATACGAGTATGTTAAAACATATAAATGTACGAATCTGTTTTATCTGCATTATGTTAATTCAAAATGTGAAATAAATCAAACATGAAACACAATTTAGAAAACGAAAAGAACATACAGTGATGGTCTCTAAGTCGACCATCACAAATTGACTTTATAAACGGTCTCCTAAAAGGGGATATCACTCCATTCTGAATACAATCTTCACCTTTACAACATAATTAGAAAATGTTAACATTCTTCTTCTATATATGGAATTTCTCTACAATACACTAGTTTTCCTACAACCCTTTGCAAATTTTACTCCTCCATAAATACCTGTTTCTCTGCATCACTCTCTGTTATCCTCTCGACACTGTACTCTTGTGCACTCCTTGAATTCACTTTCATTTGGTCTCCATTTTCTTATCTTGCCCTCCGCTTCAAGATTTAATATCATCTTAGGTATCCTTTTATTTGACCATCTCTTTATGTGACCAAACCTTTTCAGTCTTCTTCAATAACTTATAGAACATCTTTTTGAAATTCCATTACTTCCATGATTTTAGTATTTCTAATTTTGCCTCTTCTTGAATTTCTAGATGTCCTCCTCCAAAACTGCATCCATGTCACCAATAATTTATGTGCTTATTCTCTGCTTAATGCCCACATTTCTGTACCATACAATAGTGTAGGGATTTCCAGCCAACTAGGAATTATTTTTGACAATTAGGCCATGCCTGTCACATGGCAGGAGAAACCGGGAGTGTTGGAGGTGTAACACCTCTTTAAAACAAGGGTTGATTGTGGTCCAGATCATAGTACCTTGTGACGCTCCTTGCCAGGATATGGCAACTGCTACCTTGTAGGGAGATGTTGGTTCGTCAAAGCCTTGAGGAAGGAAACCTTCAACAAACATCATCTGTTTTTTTATGTTGGGATTATAACAATGCTCGAGCTCCCATTTTATGGAAAAAAAAATAACTTCGATAAAAAACCCAATGTGAAGAAAATATTAACATATGAATATAATTTATTAATACTGGTGTGTTCAGGTAAGATAGATAGAGCAGACGTTGTCGTAACTATCCTTTAAATATGTACAGATCGTAGACTACACTCACGTTTCAAGGAAGATTTTGGATTTAGAAAATATGTGTCATATTTTAGGCCTAATTAGGAAAATATGTTAATATTTTTATTTGTGATTGTTGTGTTAGATTTAAATAACTACTATTCTACCCCTCTGGCACACAGTGACAGAATATAGCGGAGGCACGCCGTAGCGTAGTGGTTAAGGCACTGCGCTACAAGCCTAAAGGTCGAGGGTTCAAGTCCCGGTGGGTCAGGATTTTTAAACTGACCCAAACCTTCTGGCGGCACTATGGCCCTGGGGTCGACTCAGCCTCTAACGAAAATGAGTACCAGACGCTTCTTCTGGGGGTAAAGGCGGCCGTCACGCAGGGCTGATAACCCGGCTGACATCAAGTGCCGATTCTCCAGAAAAAGTGGGAGCCACTACCCCAAATGCTCCTGAGGCCTCTAGTGGGAATACTTTTCTTATTTTTTACGCTCACGCGAATTGGACCTAATCGCATAACGTGATCGTAGGTAATATACTGATTATTTTCTCCAAATTGGTTTCAGGTGTCTCTGTAGGTGGTTTATAATCAAGTTCCTCCTCCGCACATTCTTGCGATTTTCTATACTTTTTTATCCCACACTCACACATAGGAGTTCCCTACTTACCTAGTCTGCCCAGAAGTTGAAAGTAATGAGATGACTATGTAGTTATTGAATTCAGTTTTATCTCCTTTCTTATGGATAGGTACGGTAATCGGTTCTTTCCACTCATTTGAAAGAATGCTTTTTTTTTCTTTTTTTTTTCTCAATCATAGTAAACAACCGACCTATCTTTTTCAGCTTTTCTTTTAATCTGAGCTTATTAGTTGCGCTTTATAATTTCCTCATCGGCAGTTCAACTTGTAAACACTTAACATCGTCCTCTCGAGAATGTACGAGTAATACATGTGGTTAGCATACTCCTAGAATGTGTATTCATACCAATCTTTTCATCCCTAATTACATTTATTCTAGCCTGAAACCTTGTCTTCTCTATCCTAATTCCGTTATAGTATTCTCTCATATGCCTGTTTATTTTATTTTATTTTTATTTATTTTTTATTATTTTTTTTTTTTTTGCGTACGTTTCAAATCCATTTGTGACGCGAAAAATATCTCGCATTTAACCTCAACACATGTGTTGCAGTGGCGTTTCATTGTTAACAACGGCTAAAATTCTTTGTCAGTTCTTCCAAATCACGTACAGGTGTCGTGTTTCTAAACAACCGCCACAAGATAAAATCAGTTGCTGTTAAAAGAGGTGATCAGAGGCCATGTGAATCTCTTCCCATACATAGTGCAGGGATGTACGTGTTAGTTATCTATCCGCACATTCAACATTGTTATGTATACTTCTCCACACACCACTTGTTTCGTCTTCCCTTCATCCAAGAATTTAAAAAGATTTTGCAACTTTAAAAAAAATAGCGAATTCCAAAGGAATGAAACTGCTAAAGCTGTTCTCGTGAATAAAAAGCTTTGAACATTTTGTATCAATGTGACGCTTCTGAAATTAACACACACACGCACAAACGCACGCGCACACACACACACACACACATATATAGGCTAACATAAAACAGTTGTGTACCATTTTCTCCTCTGTTTGTCAACCAATTTCCTTTTTCGTGTTTTTGTTTAGAAGCCATTGATGAGCTTTAGTGTTATCAATAAAGAAATTGGAAGAAGTCAGTTCTGCCGTTTTTAACTGCAAGTCACTGTTGTGTAAAATTTTCTTGGTTCAAGAGTTAAATTTCTTACAGAGAAGGATGTGATGTACAAAAGCCATGCCCAAAAGTTTATGTGCTTTTAACTGCATCCAGCGCCAAAGCTCATACTTAAACTATAGGGAAGTGTACCTAATACATGTGCATGTGTTAATCGCAGTGGTAGACGATCATCCTGCCAGTGTAGGCGTGACATGTGGTCAGCATATCGGGTCTACCAGCCGTTATAGCTGGTTTTCTCGACGTGGAGGCGCTACTTAATGTAGATACCCAAATTCCTCACGATGCTGAGTTCTAATTTACAATATTATCATCCTAACATCAGTTACATTCTAACACTTACTCCGTATTTTTATGATTATTGTCTAATGCAATTTGAAACTAATAATGTATAATATACTATAAAATGACTGTTATTTATGATCGAATTTCTACCATTTGGCGAACACTAGTTAATTTACATCTTTCAAATGATCCCAACCTTAGCCATTTTAAATTGTAACTATTTATTTCACTACAGCAATACGTGTCGGTGACGCAGGAACTGCCCTGCTATGGAATGGATATTGGTTCCGTTAAATTGGAGAAATTAAAATTCTTACTCCAGCTAATTTCACTGCAGTGAAACGAACCGTAAGTTATTACCATTTAGCATATTGTTGTAGAATTTATCGAATTATTTCAATTATCTTATTAAACGTGTTAAATGAACTCCACGTATGTATCCAATTGGACAGACGTTATTGAAACTGGATGCTATTACAACTGGAAGTTAATATCAAAGAACTAAACATATGGTCACACACAGAAATGCATTATATAATGGAAATGGACAGCTAATGAAGAATAAGGCAAATTTTGACGAAGTGGCTGAATTCATATACCTAGGAACAATAATCACAAATAGGAATGAGATGCACTAATAAATTAAACATAGACTCAATTCTAACATCTTTAATAAAAATAAACTGAAAATATATAAAACTATTACTCTATCAGTTATATTATATGGATGCGGAATATGGACTTTTACTTTAAGGGAGAAAGGAGATTACGAGTATTTGAGAATAAAAATATTAGCATAATTTTTGGACCAAAGAGAGATGAACAGACAGGTGAATGGAGAAGACTATTTAACAGTGAATTACGTGGCCTTTATAGGATGCCACATATAATAAGAAGAGTTTAGTCTCTTAGACTGCGGTGGGCAGGACATGTGGCACGAATGGAGATTGAAATACATGCATGGAAGTATCTTGTAAGAAAACCAGATAGAAAACGCCCAGTTGGTAGACCAAGAATGACGTGGGAGAATAACATTAACTATAATTTCAGGGAAATACATTATACAAGGGATGACTGGAAAATATTAGCTCAGGATAGAGATGTATGGAGAGCTTACGTTCTCGCGGCCATGAAGCTATGGGTTCGATAGTGCCAGTCAGTTAGTGAGTTAGTAAGGTAAACAATCAGACTAACCAAACATGGTAATGGATAAAGACAAATTTTAATTTCAGCTTTTCGTTAAACCCCAACTTCTATTGGTCAGATTTCACCGATACTTTGAAAATACCTTCCTCGTTTTATTTTAATGGCATTAATTGAGTTTCGTTGTAAAATATAAAAACATGCGACAACTAGAGCGATCCTTAAATTAACGTTTCACGTGAACTCCTACACCATATGGTCCGACATGGCTGGTTACAGAACTGGACCTTACTTCCTTCAATTAATTTCTATATACCAAGTTTGGTTTCGATTAAACAAAGATTGCGGCAGCTAGAATATTAACGGATATATATATACATCCATCCATAGTAATTCTGCCCGAGGGCAGGTCTTTCACTGCGATCATAGCATTTTCATGCTATGCTTTGCAGCTTTACTAGGGAATTGTAGGTGTGGTAGCTTCCCGTTGCTTTCCACACCGGTCAAGGATGATGACGATACGGATGATGGTAATGATGACCATATGATTTCGGGGACCGTTTGGGCCTTAAAGTTTTCCTGACATTTGTCTTAAAGGTGAGGAAAAACTCCGATAAAAACCTCACCCAGAAAAACTGCTCCGACGGGGGATCGAACCCGGGCCCGCTGCATGACAAGGCAGCATGCTACCTCGAGACCACAGCGGTGGTATATATATATATATATTAGATAATATATTCATGAGAAAAAACCTCAATACGTTCCTCTCGGAATTCGCTGAAAAGTTGTAAGATCAGGTAATTATAATAAAAGATTGGTTCAGGAAATACTTTTTTATTTCTCTTTACGATTTATACTCCTAAACAGGAGATTGAAAGAGTAAGTTACGTGACGTTACGCAATACGTTCCTAGTTACTCGTAGCGACACAATGTACACGACCTTGCAATCATTATTTTGTAACTTTTTGCAACGTACAGTCGCCTCAGTGACGTGTTGAAGAGAATCTCCTGGAATAACATTATTATTTGTGTACGTTGCCGCGTCCACATCATGTGAGTATTCTCAGGCAAACTAAGTGCATTTTATTTAATCTATACGAAGCAAACTCTGTTGTGCAGGAACTGCGTAAACTAATTGAATTCTTAGGCAATTCGAATTATGGATCGACTTTGATACTTTACGGAATATATATATATATATATATATATATATATATATGCCGAGTGGTTAAGGCAAGAAGCTTTGGCGCAGAGCTACGGGAGTTGCGCTGGTCCGGGTCTCAATGGGGCAAAAGATTTTTTCATGAAATTTCGGCTAGCATGGGACCAATGCCCACCCAGCATCGTGAGGCGTTTGGGTACATATAATATGTTACACCTTCACGTTGAGAAGACCATCTATAACGGCTGGTGGACCCGACATGCTGACCACATGTTGCTCCTACACTGGTTTGATGATTGTCCACCTATATGATTAACACATGTGAATGTGATGCCTAGGCCAATGACCTTCAAGGACTGTCGCGCTTGTATCAATATATATATATATATATATATATATATATAATGACCACCGCTGTGGTCTCGAGGTAGCGTGCTGCCTTGTCACGCAGCGGGCCCGGGTTCGATCCCCGGTCGGGGCAGTTTTTCTGGGTGAGGTTTTTATCGGGGTTTTTCCTCACCTGTAAGACAAATGTCAGGAAAACTTTAAGGCCCCCGAAATCATATGGTCATCACAATCATCCTTATCATTATCTTCATCCTTCAAAATGCTATGGTTGCAGTGAAAGACATGCCTCGGGCAGAATTACTATGGATGGATGGATATATATATATGTGTTCTGTCGACGGCAGGTCTTTCACTGCAATCATAGCTTTTTCAAGCTATGCTTAGTAGCTATACTCGGGAATTATAAGTGTCGTAGCTTCCCGTTGCTTTCCACATAGGTGAATAATTATGATGGTAATGATAAGGAAGATGATGATGGCCGGTTAATTTTCGGGGACCGTTGGGCCCTTAGCGTCCGAAGATTTTTTTAGAAGTGAGGAAAAACCCCGAAAAAAGAAATCTCACCCAGTAGCCTGTCCCAACCGGGAATCGAACCTGGGCCCGCTGCGTGATAAGGCAGCACACTACCTCGAGACCAGAGCGGTGGATATATATATATATATATATAATTAAATATAATTAATACAGTTTATCTCCTAAGAAACAAATGAATTGCTGAGTTGAATAGGGAAGAATTTCCATGTACTCAACTTTTGAGAAAACCTTAAATAACTACATAACTTCTTATAGCTAACTCTCATAATTTGTTTACCAATGACAATATTGACCCTCTGCGTACGGGGAATTCAAATATAACAACAATTGATAATTGTTATAGTACATATATATTTTATGGCTGTTCGAAATCAATGTTGTTTCTTCCTTTTTTCAAATCACCAAAAAAAAAAGCATTATTACATAAATCAACGTTATTAGTAACTATAAGACAATAAAAATCTACATCCAAAACCTAAAACACATCAAGAAACACAATTTCAAGCCTTACTTACTTTCCTTTGCTGTCCTTTGGAGAATGATCATTATCCATAAGCGATCTTAAACGAACGATATCTTTATCTTCTTTGCATACAAAAACCAGAGGATCAATATTGTAATTGTTCAAAAATTTGTCAGAGTAAGCTATAAGAAGTTATGTAGTTTTCTAAGATTTTCTCAAAAGTAGGTACTTGGAGTTTGTTCCCTTTTCAACTCAGCCATTCAAATATAGAGTTCGCTAGAATTATTTTGAAATTATCATTTTCATATAAATCCCTGCCACCTAAGTCGGAATTCGCTATTTTTCCTGTGAATACCTTTATAGTGTTATTTGAATGACATATGCCGAGTTTTGTTGCGAAATATCGAAAACTACGATCCGTAGATCTTATTTAAATATTTTCTTGAGGTTAATCTCCCACTCAACGGTTCGATTAGTATTTTTATAAATTATTTTAATGAAAACAACCTGAATATCTTAATTTCTTCACAATTCGCTAATAGTACATTGATGGATGTACACACCATATACTGCAGTAGTAGCTTTTATCTATGTATCTTCGGGTTTTTACAGCTGCTGCCGCCTTCCCGTGCCAAACCTCCAAAGCCTACAATCTTGAGCATCTTCAATGCTTAGCCCTCTTGCTTGCATTAATGTCTTCATGTTTTTCTTCCATGTTAACTTCGTCTCTCTCTCTTCCTCGTTCTGGGCGGATGCCTTTGATATAGTTGCTTTGGCCATCACTCATCTTCCATTCTTAAAACATGTCCTAAATACTTCAATTCTTTATCCTCAGTTCTTTCGATTATGCTTTCTTCTGCTTCCATTATATTTCTAATTTCCTTATTTGTGACATGTTATAATTTTGACTTTCTGGCACTTCTGCGTAAATAATCCATTTCTAGAGCTATTAGTCTATTCTTGTAGTAGCTTTTATAATTTCAAAATTATATGTGGAAATTAAAGAACGGTTGTAAGGAAATTCTGTTTCGTGATTAGGACTTGTAACGCGAAATTTCCCTCCAGATTGTTTTAGTTTCAAATATTAACTAGACATTTCATTAAATCTAGATAATATAATTACAGACCAGTAATTTGAGATAAAAATGTAATATAGAGAAACATAACGAGTTTGGAATTTAATTAATCAGAATTTTATGAGAAATCCAATGATCATGTTATTGAATCGATTTTATTAATTATATAATAGTGGATTTCCTCTTAGTAAAAATTACCTAGAAAACGCCTTTTGTTAAATTTGGGTTATGCCAATATAGTTGAAGCCAGAAAGTCTAGAAGTCATAGGAGATGACAAAGGTAGACCCAGATACCTGAATACAATAGATACCAAACCTTTGTTAATGAAAATATGTCAGGACGTCTATTTCAAATGAGATTAAAATATCAGTCAAAATAATATTTATGAGTGACAAGGGAAACATCACTATGTCAGGATAAGTTTCAAACATTAATTTAGATCAGTTAAAGTATTACTAGGAACTACACATAAAAATTAATTTAATAAAATACTCAAAGGCCCAACTAGAAACAACTTGGCAACATTGTAGACAAGTGGTTCGAAAAGCCACACCTTTTTATATATCTGTAATGTATGTGCTCATATATTTGAACCAATAAGAAAAAAATGTATCTCTTCTGCTGTAGCGATCTGACGATCGAAAGAATACTGAGGTTTTCAAGAGAGACAAAATTGAGACGTGTGCAGTAAAAGAAGTCTCCCAACTAGCCAAGGGAGAACATAAAAAATTTATTGTTTCAAATACAAGTATAGTGAAAGTATAGTGAATACGATTTAAATAAATCGAGTGATTTATAAACTACAATTATTGAAAATACTATTGCTGCCCGTACAGTTCCTTGCGTTATTCCCTGAGATAAGTTTCCTGATCGCTCACCGAACCCAACCTGACTAGACCGCGAGCATGAAATTCTCACATTCCGAGGATTCCTTCTAATCAATCCTTTTAATAAACCCTTATTAAATCCATCACACTTTTATTCATCCAACCCTATATTCTGTCCCAGACTGTAATTGATTGAAATCATTTTCCTGCAAATTGTTTTCCATTCTTTGAAATAGTTACACATATTGTGTGATACGCCATTCACTATTTCCTCACTATCGCTTATTAATACTGTACCAGGGACTAGGACTTCTTAGTAATTACGTATTCGTTTTTATTTTAGTTAAAGTTAAAGGTACGGATTAAGATACCTGGAGGCGCTTTATGTTTTTCCATAATTCAGACTGTAGTACATATTTTTATTATCAAAATCATTACATACATTTATATAACTGGACGTATTAATTTAAATATATTCCATATTCTGGTTTGAAATTTATTTTTTCCGATAATTTTTTTAAGATTTACTTTATTTTATCCGCTAAAGATTTAATTGCGGATTGTATTTTACTCAAATGTTGTTACTTCTCTGTACATATTTCTAGAATGCTGTTATAAAAATATAATCTTCGTAGTTCCTGCCATCTGTGACATCCTTAGGCAATAACAAAATATTTCCGTTGAAGGTAGCGCTATCGCTCGAATGTATGAAAGTTTACCATGAAGACCTACTGCAAATCCTCGCAATATTTTCAATCTTTAGCTAGTCATAGTCATACGTAAATAGCATTATTATTATTATTGTAATTATTATTATTATTATCATCATTATCATCAATTCGATACTGGTCTAAGTACTAATATGAAAACAATTCTCCCTGGAATACCATCCACTAAAGCAGCGATGTAAAACACGAGCTCCGTGAGACGGTGCAGTCCGATATGCACCAGGAGCGCTCCGATGGACAGTTAACGCTATCTGGTGAATTGGTTCAGTTTCACTCGTCAAATACAATAATGAGCATGGCTATGTTCAGCTTGGAGACCTTGCGAGTATCAAGCCTTCGTATTTTTTTTTTGGCACAGAATATCTCTCCCAATTAAATTAGATACTTCGATGAACAAACAAGACAAAAACATAAAAATCGCCTTTAAAACTAACAACAAACTCAACAACATCGTATCAAACAAAATTGAAGTAACAAATAAATTGGAAAATAAAGACTTTTTAAACTAAAGTGCAAAATTGCGATAAGTTTTACATCGGTAGAACAACAACATTTTTAACACAAAATATACTGAACATTAAAAAATAGTATTTATTATTATTATTATTATTATTATTATTATTGTTGTTGTTGTTGTTATTGAATCTAGGAGATTACAAGTATTTGAGAATAAAGTACTTACGATGATTTTTGGACCAAAGAGAGATGAACAGAGATGTGAACAGACAAGACTACATAACAATGAACTACATGATTTTTATAGGAAGCCAGATATAATAAGAACAGTTAAGTCTCGGAGACTGCGATGGGCAGGACATGTTGCACCTATGGAGAATGAAAGACGTGCATGGAGGCTTCTTGTAGGAAAGCCAGAGGGTAAACGTCCAGTTGGTAGACCAAGAATGAGGTGGGAGAATAACATTAACTATGATTTGAGGGAAGTAGTTTATACAGGGAATGATTGGAAAGCATTAGATCAGGATAGGGATGTATGGAGAGCTTATGTCTGCGCGGCCATGAACCTACGGGTTCGATAGTGCTAGTGAGTAAGTAAGTTATTGAATCTCCAAATATTTTGAAACCCGATTTCGCAACAAAGGTATATTATGGTTGTAGCTTACTATAACAATATTAGAGTATACATTGTAACAGAGAAATATTATCTTATGGTTTTGAATGAGTGTCTTAGAAAATACTACATATTGTTACGAATGTGTGTTATGAATTCCATAAAATGTTTATAATAATTTTGGTTCTTAAAAATCACTTCACACATTGACGCAGCAGCCTCATCACCATTTAAATATAAGTTTAATCAGGTCTTTCGAATACAGGACAATCAAATAAAATATGTTTTACAAATTGTATTGATTCTTGACATTTACAATTATGATTATTGTCTGGAATGACATTAAACCTCCTAAAATAACTTCCAAATTTTCCATGGCCAGTCATATTGTATTGTAAGCCAATATTTTCCCTTTACAGAGATTTAGGCGCTCTCCCCCTGCAGGGAAGAATTTGAACCATACTAATTTAGTTACACTTGTTTTCGTATAGATGCCATTTTGAGTGGTCCGTGGTCAGCGAACCGCCTCATACTGACATCTAGGAAACCAATGTAGTACTAGGACGGGAAAATTCGGTAAATTTTGCTTAGAGGGATTTTCATTGAGGCTTAAGGATTTTTTACGAGCCTGAAAATCTTCAGACTCGGGACCCACGGCTTAAAGTCCCTCCCGGAGGACTTGCTCCTTGGATTTTTCCGTCCTAAAAAATCCATCGACCCCGGCCGGGTTTGAACCCGCGACCCTCGGGACCAGAGTCCACCGCGGCCGATTATGTTATCATAACATAAACAATATTAATAACGAAGAAAAATCAAGTTTCGCCAATCATATACAAGAGAAAGGTCAGCAGTTCGACAAAATCGATAATGCTATGTCAAAAGTACATAGAAAGAATAAGTACAACAAAATGTAGTAACCAGAAGACAGAACAAAGACTTGCTAAACAAAAACACGCCCGCAAACCTGAACCCGTTGCTTAACTTATACAACGGCATTAGTTTTGTAGCCTCACTATGATGGTTGTCCAGCGGCTCGTTTAGTTTCCCCGCAGCTGTTATATGTAATTAAATACAAAGATGCAGACTACTGTCACTGTAATAATTTCGCATGTTAAGCATTGTCGCGCCACCCGCTTTTATATAAACGGGCAACCATCCTAGGGAGGCGACACAACACCAGTTGCAATGCAGAAGATGAAGTATTGTTTTGTAAGGCCATCATATTTTAACTGCTTGACGACGTTTTCAAACAGAACTTTATTTTACATGAGACGATTGTTTTATGAGCTACTAATATAGTTTAGTACTAAATTAGTAAATGGGAGTAACAGACGAATAAATATTATTGCATTTAGACCATTTTCTAAAATTAGTATGATATTAGATCCCACAATCCATTTTGAGACTCTTAGTAGCCAACCTGAGGAAGTTGACTCTAAAAAGAAAGCCATATATGAGCCAACAGTTGACTACTACAAAGGTAAATACCAATTAGATAGTATAACTGTCACAGGATTGATGATCGGGCAAGAGGTACTATACCAGGATTCCTAGATAAATTTTGGAATTTGTTAGTTTTGGACAGAGTGTATATTTCTAAAATTGCTTCATAGAGGATCAATTTCAATTTTAAGGAACCATCTTTACAAAGTTTCTACTTCATAGCATGCATACTTCAATTACAATTTGAATTGTTTTAATGTATTTTATCCATTTTGAAATTTAATTGTCTGTATCACTTTGTCCTGGCGGAAATTCTCTAATGACGAGAGTTTTATATAAATATATAATCAAATTTTTTAAAAAGTCAACTGTTAAGTAAGCATGCCCGGGAAGTAGCACCCTGAGAAGAGGTGATATATTTTTCTACATTAGCAACAATAAATATACCCACTATTTGTTTTTCCTCTACCAATAAATATTAAATAATGTTTGTTTGAATGGTGTAGAAACACAGGATAATGTTAAACGTATTCATATCTCTTTTTTTCTTTGTACGTAGAGGCCTGTTGGTTATTAATGTTTTTTTTCAGGCAAATATCAAATATTGCACATTAAAATCTTTTGAGGTATTATTTAATACTGTAAACCAGTCAATACTATTTATTAATAAATGCTTTACTTTTGTTTGTGCGTTGTTTTATATTTCGATTCTCCTGTTATAAGCGTTCATGACAATGGTAGTGTTTCGTACAGCTCCAGTCGGAAAAGTGTATCCTCCAGAGTTAGTACCGAGCTCTGCACGGAATTTGGAGCTCTGAACTATGACACACCTGCACTAAAGCATTGCAAGAGAGAAGACAGAAGCGGAACGACATTCCTGAAGAATTCTACGGTACACCTGCCATGATACATACGAGCTGGTCTGGACCGAATAACGGACTAAGGCACCAGATGCAGTTCACGGCTTCCATCACAAACTGTGTGTGAATGTCTCTTACCATGAAATCGAAGACATTTGCAGACGTAAACTATGCGGGCTTAAGTGTACATGGTATAATGCGGCATCGTTTTCCAAAGTGACTGTCTCTTCAGCATAATATGCCCATTAATTAATTTTACACGACTGTGCGTAAAGACATTATTATTATTATTATTATTATTATTATTATTATTGCTATTTTTCTTATTGCTATTTATATTATTACTAATTGCATTACTACTACGTTTACTGTACTATTATTATTAACATTATTACAATAATAATAATTATTATTATTCTTTATCCTTATTAACGTTTTTATTATGAACAGGGAGCTATGGTCTGATGCAAAGATCCCCTTTTTGGAAGACTAGGTGATTTTTGGTCAATTTTGTCTTCCTCTAGCCTTTATGAAACCAATGACGAACTGCATGGCAGCAGTGTCTGTACCTACATACGTAGTCCTTACAGGATATTATCAGCCGGACGTACTGAACCCTGGTTTCTTAAAGAGGATGTTACTCCTTCCTCTCACCCTTTTCCAACCTGGCTTGGTACAGACTTTGGCGAGTTTAAATAAGCAATTACATTGGTATGGGCATGTACGACGAATGCAAGAAAAAATTGAAATTGTGTCCATCTAGAAGGAGAAAGAAAGGAAGACCTCGAAAGTCGTGGATGCAAGAAGTAAAAGTGGAGTAAGAATAAGAGGACAGGAGGATAAGGAGTCGATGGAATGAGGACGCGTAGAGAAATAAAATGAAACTTTAGGCACAGAAACATGTTAAATCTGTATATAAAATGATTACTATCATCATCAATTATTATTATTAATGTTATTATATTTGAATTATTAAGCTGTGCAGTGAACAAGACTCTTCTTAAAATGGAACAACTTGTTTTTAAATAATGTTTTGTATTTGTAGACTTAGATATCAAAATGGCAGGAAATCAACCAGAGTGGCTGAATGTCGAATTTTTTGAGAGAGCTTTACGTTATAACAGAAATAATTCAAAACTTAGGATTCTGTTCTTTGAAATTGATCCGCCACACAAAAAGGTGAAAATTATGCAAGTGAAATGTATAGAGCTGCACTGAGGGGGATGCAGCAAGGGTAAGTGATATTAATTTTTAAAATATATTTCAGAATCATCAAACCTACAGTGCGTTCCGCGGTTTAAGGTATACGAGGTGATCTCTGGCATGTAAGGGGTCCTAAAGAGCCAATAAAATGCTTCCTTCCTTAAGAAAACAGCTTGAACACAGCCCAACTTCATATTTGTTTAACCGTGGCACTCACTATAGTTAAATTGCACACATCATTAACACTCACCACCGCATGGAGAAAACAGAAAACACTATAATTCACAAAGAGAGAAATCCGGAAAACATAAATATATTGGATGAGTTAGAAGTTTTAAAAGAGAAAGAGAACGATACCGATATGATTTTAAATGAGAACACACCTGCATATACAACATTTTATTGAGAATCTCATGTAACAACGCCCAGCAGCCCTAAATCTTCTGCTAATGATGGAACCTAGTATCTGAACTGTCTTTACGTTTTAAAATATTTTAACGAAGTTGAGGACGACGTCTTGTGTCAGGTATAAGGAGATGACCCAAATATAGAGGATAACATTTTTATGTAACTCCAATACCTCCTTTTTTTACTGTGAATGTGATTCTTAATGAACCAATAAGAATGTTATTTAGGATATTGTGTAAGGGCTATAATTAATTTAAAGCTTTAAATCTAAGAAAATTAAGGGCACATACAAAGCGATTTTAATTTATAACGTACATATTTAGGTTATTGAAACATTCTCTTCTCAATTCAAAGAAGAGAAATCGGCATCAGAATTGATATATTGAATAAAATTCAATTAAATTAACGATTTGCAGTAGTCTATTTAATTGGTGTTATTTGATTAATACCCATAAATAAAACTATCGGGCTTTATTTTTTTATACAAAATTTGGACGTTCCTATTTCTCTTCGGGTACAATGGGGATTAATTAAGGGGATATGCATAAAGATTCAATCATTGTTGATTTTAGTAGGTTGTGTCTACTAATGAAGTAATAAATATTTACTAATTTATTTATAAACTATTTTTTTACTTATTGCCTTGAAGTGTCGCCGATTGTCATTTCCGGTTATCAGTGTCCACTACAGTCTCTCCAACCTTGAAGCAGGAACCAAACGTATAGTATATTGTCTATCACTCTTACAACAAATATTTTGTTTCATAATTTTGCAATAGTAATGAGTATAGTCTTGCACCTGCTTAGTTATGAGAAAACGTTCATGTTTAAAGACAGAAACCATGGATACTTAACAAAGGTGAACAAATTACAAGTGAGTTTTTGATTGGAATCGTACTCCTCATGGCACTGTTTCTAACATCTCAGGTACATTTCCGATCTTGCATATGTATTTCCTTATTAGTAATTTGTTCTACACTACTGTAGTTTTACTTTCAACCCAAAGTAATTTTATTCTTAAAAAATCTGTCTTTCACAACTTCTTCTGTAAATTCCATCCTATTCATACTCCTTCGGATTTCATCGATCCACTGTTCCTGTGGTTTTCTTCATCTCCTTCTGCCTTCTGTATTCCATACTAAAGTAATTTTCGGAATTTGGTTTTCTCCCTTTCTTTTAACGTATCAAAACCATCTAAATGTTCGTTCTTCAATGACTTCAAGAATGTATTTTTCATATATTTACATAAAATATATAACTTAAGTAATTTCCATTCCCTCTGAGATGCCTGTCGAATCATATTGTTACTGAAGTAGAATTCAGAAAATAATGTTCATTTTATCTAGAAAAAAATAAAAGCTGCTCCATTTGCATTCTTTTTATTTTTCGGTACTAATTATTACTATGTTTTGTATTTTTTGTAAATTTTCAGAGGAACATAGTAACAGAAACTTTCTTGAGAGAAGCAACATTTTATAGTGACATCAGCAATTTAATGTCGAAAGAAAATTTTAAGAATGAATCCAAATCAATCACAGCTAAATGCATGTACACAAACACAGAACCTTCTCATGAAGTAATTGTACTGGACGATCTTAAGAAGAGAGGATTCAGAGTGACTAAATTTGCACTTGGACTGGATTTAAAGCACTGTCTACTAGTTATGAGAACTGTGGCACATTATCACGCGTCTACTGTAAAAAGAATAAAGCACTGTTTCAACCCTTCATGGATAGCTTCGTTGTCAAGTACCCAGATGGTGGTTTGTCACAATTCCTTGACACCTGTATAAAAAACCTTGTAGAAGAAATTAATAATTGGCCTCGGTTTGAAAAGTATGCAGACATATTGAAGAAGTTGAGACCGATATCAATGAATCGTTTGACAGAAGCTGTTAGAAGGGAAGATGCTGGACTTAATGTTCTTATACATGGAGATCTGTGGCTCGGCAATATGATGTTCCGCTATTCTCAAGAGATCGGAGATCTTCAAGATATCAGGTAGTTATGTGTTTTTTTTTAATGTTCAAATATTTTGCTAAAATGTCTCTTTTTCAAGCTTGAGATTCTTTAGGGTACCGTAAATCTACCAAACAGGATCTACGGCTTTATTTTCATTCCAAATGAACCCATAATCTGGGTTTTTATGCCTTGAAATTCTACCGACCTCAACCAAGTTTGAACACGCGAACTTCAGAACCAGAGTCGAGCATAGTAACCACTAGTCCACCAGGACTGACCTTACTGAAACATGCTCAACTTATAAATAGCAGAGGGATTTATTTTTATAAAAACGTTTCTAGAATTTTGTCATAAGATTTTGGTATAAATGGTGAACATTTTAAAGAAATTCCATACTCATGTTTGTACAATTCAATTAATTCTGCCAATAGAAACCAACATGTAAGTTTCTATATTCCGTAATATAGCAAATAGTTTCATCATGAAAACTGCTGATTTTGTTAAACTTTCAAAAATAATGTACACTACCTGATTTTCGTCCAAATAATATTTCTGTCTTGATTGAATGATAAACAGTTACATCAAAATAATGCATGAAACATTTTACTGGCAGCTAATCACGAATATTCCTCATATTTCGGTCAAGTAAAACGCTGGTAAATATTGCTACATTTTTTTTTAGATTCAGTAAATTTAGGAGTTGGTTTATGTTGTTACACGAGGTCATTTTTCTCGTGGAAAAATCTGCAGAAAACTTATATTTTGTTTACATTTCACTGTAACTCATATTGTCTTTTTTCTGTAACTTGGTAAATCACATTAACCAAAACTTGTGAAAACAAATTAATAGCGCATTTGAATAGGCTCAGTTTGAATATTAATTTTATATTGATATTGTAAATAGAAAAATTAAAGTGTGAACCAGGAATCAAACCGTGGACCTTTTCTTCTCCGTAGGAGTGTGCAGCCCATTACACTATTCTAGACTTGGTACAAACACTAACAATTCTTTCCACATATACAAGTCTATAATTCTCGTTTCGTCCGTTCCCAGGTAGGTGTCACCACCATCACCAACGCGCGGCTTCGTTTAGAAGTATCTATATTCTAAAACATTACACCACCACTTCTATAAGCAGTAAACGATGTTTGTTTCTTGTGGCAAAGTTTGAGTATACAAACTTCTTTCAAAGACCACAAGCAGACTGCAGGATATATGACTAGGAATCATCTTAAGAATACTCTAGTCAAATTAACTTGAATAATTTATTTAATTAACGAACACATTTATCACTTCACTTCACTTTGAAATTAATAAATGTGAATTTTAGTAATTCTTTGTTTTAATGCGTTTTTGCGGAGATGGCTAGCTTATGTTACTTGCACGAAATCGTAGCTGCATCTGAGGGCCTGAGGCTGATGCAAGATATTATAAGCATGCAGACCCAAATTTCCAGAAGCTTCTACATACAAAGGAACTTAGTTTCGCGGGGCAATAATTGAGCGCGAAAGATACAAGGGCCAATGAAAAATTTATAGTTTTAATTATTTACCGCGCAACTATTAGTGCAGTCAAAATAGACATTTCAATTTACAAAAATTAGCATAGAACTGAAAATTGGTAGGAATGTTGGAAACACCATTATAAAGAAAATGTGAAAAATCGCCATCGATTCCACATCTGCAAAAAAAGTTATTCAAGTTCAAAGTTCGCGAATATGTTTTTTTTTTTTTGCATTTCACAGTCAAACGGTAAGTTTTATCATAAACATAGGTCAGACAAAGGTTTTAGATAATGCGATTGTCTACAAAAGTTGGTCTTATACGTTTTTTTCACAAGAATCACCATTCTTGAGGTATCGTGATTCTAAAATTTGACGAAGTCGCATTCTACATAACATGCACACATTTCCGCACCACCTATGAGGTAGTGTACATGGCGCATTTTTTAAATATGGTGTCTTCGATAGGTATAACCCACGATCTATTGTGATTAAGTTTTATTAATTAGTATTATATTAATTAAAAATGGTACTACTGGGATTGATTTAAGTGACAAAAATTATTCGTGATTCCGGGTAATGTAATTCTGACTGATAATCTTCGAATTCTACTAATAACTTAACTTTTTTTTGATAGAAGGGACGGGGGGGGGTTAATTAGATTTTTTTTACTTAAGAATAATCCTTGCATTTTTGGTAAAGACGCCTATATTTTCTGTTCATTTACTTCGACAGTAATGTCTTCTTCGATTTCTACTTCTTCTTGCTGGATGTTTGTTAATTGTTCTGAGAAAGATGTATTAGTTGTTTTCTCATTGAAATCATATAAATGTTCTTCTGTTCCATATGATTCAATATTGGAGCAAGACTGGCCTTGACAAGTGGTACATACTGATGAACAAAATAATCCGAAATTAAAATATAAAATTATGAAATATTTATAATAAAGTTGAGCAGACGGACCTTTTAGGTAAATATTTCATAATTTTATATTTTAATTTTGAATAATAGGCCTACCTCAATTGAACTTCATCGTGAATCTTATTAATGTTGAAAATAATTCGACTTTTTCCAGCCACATTTTGCACTACAACCCTTTTTGCAATTACAAAAAATGGTGTTAAGAATATTTGTGGAGCAGGTGGGAGTAACGTTTGAATTGGTTCCGAAGTTTTATCTGTTGATTGACCCAATTGAAATTTTGGTTTGAAATATCTAGGCTAACAGCACTGTGGCTGATATTAGTACATACTAGTTTTAATAGCTCTAGTATAAATTGTTTATTTTTAAGAATTACTTGTTCCAAAAAAATAAGTAAATGACTCCGGAATATCGCTGTTAAATTGTCAAACATTGGACTGGTATTTTCAAATACTAACGATTGAATGTCCTCTGGAATGATTGCTGCTGCAGCTTTGATGATTCTAAATTGTTCTTCCTTTTCATTTTGACTTTTTTCTCATACCAAGCTTGGTTAAGAATATCGTGATGATCGTATTTTAACTTCAATCGAATCTCAATTGTTTTATTGTCTAAAGCTGGATTTTTACAATTATTTTGTAATTCTTCCAATGAAAACTGACGGTCGTCACTTTTTTCTCCTTCGCAACATTAGTAGATTCATCTTGAGAACGACCGATTTTACCCCAGTTGTGGGTCTCAAGAAGGAATAACAGCAATTATTATGGTACCTAGTCTCGGCAGCAACTAAATCATATTCGTACTGAATACGTGCAGTAAATTGTTTTGTTACGTCATCAGAACGAGTCCGAACTACCTTCAGAATGGATTCTTTAAATTCAAGTACAGCAATTTCTTGAAAGCGCTTTTTTCTTCTCAGCCTCTTCATTCGCTTCATCTCCACAATATAAGCAGTATTTTTTTAAAACAAGAAACGGATTCACTTAGGCGTGCTCTAGTATGAGTGGGCTGATTTCAGATGCACTGACTTGCTCCATCTCATGCTGTCTTAACTGCAACAATAGAACTCTTCCGAGTGTACATTTTACAGCACTGCATATGAATTGTCATAGATTTCTTGTCCTTCATGTATTCAGAAAACCCATCGTTTCTTTCAACATTTGAATCGATAAAAGTCTTCATCCCACGATCAACAGTAATTGTTTCATTTTCAGTCAAAGGTTTACTACAATCAAAGCAAAATTACGACATTGTTTTAATTATTGAACAGCACAAATTGTTGTAAGAAATATTAACAAGCACGTGTATCAATAGCCACGTGTATTCACTGTTAAGGAACACAGTCTTTCGTTTATGCCTTCCAGGAAAAGCAGGTATATCACTGTCGCTACTTGGACAACAGTACAATAGTCGTTTTTATGTATATTCTCACAATCATATAATATATAATTTATATATACAAGTTATTCAAACAATATTTTTATTATATTAAATATCCCATGATATATAGGAGGTTAACTTGCAATACGGTGCAGAAACGTGGGAACTAAATCCGTTCCGATTGATTGAGGGTCTTTCCACTTTTCAGCGATTGCCCTTTTACCAGCCGGCTGCTGGCCCTTCACATCCACATGTGTCAATCACAGAGGTAGATGATCAACAGCCAGTGTAGGGGTGACATGTGGTTAGCATGTCGAGTCCCCCAGCCGTTATAGCTGGTTCCTCAACCTGGAGCCGCTACTTATTGTAGCTACCCAATTGCCTCACGATGCTGGGTGGGCACCGGTCCCATACTGGCCGAAATACCATGAGAAAATTTCTTCCCCCATAGAGACTCGAACCAGCGCAAGTCCCGTAGCTCTGCGCCAAGGCTTCCTACCTTAACCGCTCGGCTACGGCGCGGGACGGGAACTAAATCAAGAATATTAATTAAATTTAATTCTGCAGAAATGGATTTTTGAGGCGTTCAGCTAGAATTTCTGAAGGAGATAAAATAAAACAATGTAATTTAAAGAAAATGTACACATTTCAGTTGTGGATATAATGAAAGAAACAATTAAAATGGTATGATTATGTAACAGGAAATACAGAACACATCCCTAATAAGAATACTGGAATGGGTGTTAACTGATAGGAGAAGAAGAGGACGGCAAAAAAAAAATAATACCTTGGGTTGATGGTATTTTGAGCGTCATGAAAGAAAAATGGAATGACAGTGTGATGTGGAGGTGAATGACAATAGATTTATTGTGCACAGGAAGATGTGAGACATTGCGAAACCTGTTAAGTAAATAATAAATAAACAACCTTGTTTTTTTAATCAAGATTAAAAATGTGGATAATACAAATAAATTATATTTTTTTCTACGTGGCAATACAATTCTGCACGACACATAACGCTGCAGAAATAATAAAATAAACAAATAATTGGAATTCAGCAAATTAACCAAAATTAAAAACTATTTCACAAGTAAAATTAACATTAAAGTAATAGCGCATCAAACAGCGCATTTGAAAGGCTTAATTAAGGATGTACGGCATAATCCAAGCTATCAATAAGATTAACTCACTTGCACCATCCAACTGTGGGTACAAAACTCTCCGTAATCCCTATCCCGACGTAATATTTTTCAATAACTCCCTGTATAATTGATCTCGCTCATATTTTATTTCATATTATTTTCCCAGCTCACCCTTGGCTTACGTACTGTGTTCTTTTCCCATGTGTTTCCTGCAAGAAGATTATTTGTCTCTCTTTAATTTCGCATTAATATATTCTGCTCATCGCACTCTGTATGACTTAACGTTCGTATTACATCTGGTTTTTATCATCGATCACATATCTCATGGTTAACGTAGTTCCTCCATTAACCTGTTTATTCGTATATCTTTGGTTAAAAATATTCTTAAATACTTTATTCGCAAATTTTTCTCGTGTTTTAAAGTGTTTCAGATCCATATAGTTTACCTTGACGAACCACCGCCTTCAATATTTTTAGTTTAATTTATTTTAGAGATGTTGGAATGATAAAAGTTCCTGTACTTATTATTTCGTGTATTTCTCGAGTTAAGCCTACGTTTAATTTATATTTACAACATCTTTATGATAACTTTTATTCCAAAAATATAATTCCAGGAGTTTCCTAATGAAATAGGCCGGTAGTCTTACATTTCAATATGTCTAGCGCCATCCTCTTGTGTTTTTGTTTATTTTTTTAAATTATACGATGCCATATTTTTGCAATAATTCCACTTTAGGATTACAAAATATTTAATATAACTTTTTTTTCAGATTTGTTGATTTTCAACGGAGCTGTATGACTTCACCTGTATCGGACCTGGTCTATTTCTTGAATTCAAGCGCGTCCCCTCAAGTTTTGGAGAATAATCTTGATTGTTTAATTGAGGAATACCACAGAACACTATGCGATACACTTTCTAATCTTGGACATAAGAATCTTCGGCCAACACTGGACATGATATGTAGCGAGTTTCACAAAAAAGGAATCTATGGTGTCTTGGTTGGTATTTCAGTAAGGTCTGTAGTGCTGAAAGATGAAAATCACATTCCAGATTTCGAGGGTATTGTCAACAAAGGAAATATTTACTTGAGTGGAGCTTACAAGACGGCGATGAAAACGATGTTGCCACTGTATAAGAAGTGGGGATGGTTAAATGTCTAGCTTCACTTAATTAATTAACAGAAGCAGAACACGTTCATTATTGAATATTTTTATTTTTAAGCATAAATCTAAGTCTGCATGTTGACAACAGGTTATGTATCTGACTTTACATGAATTTGAATGTCATTAAAAAGTAAACATTTTCATTCTCATATGCAAGTTAGTGTCCAACTTGTTGGTTCACGACAGAGCTGGCATCCGGTTAGCTGGCCACACATTCCGATCCTGAGCCAAAGTTTTCAAATCATGCTCTGTATAGTATACCTCCCACAAATTCTGACTCATTTTTAGCCCATCTACTGCGGATTTCCCACTGGCTTTCATACAACGAGCCTCCATGTAACTCTTTCATTCTAAATTCGTGTCACATTTCATAAAGAACATAGCACACTCTTAAGAAGTTTTCCCTATTCACCAGTTTGTTCGTCTCATTTTGGTCTAAATGTTCTCTTAAGAACTTCATTATATGTGCATGATAATACAGTATTCAATTGCAGTTGTCCATAAATTAGAATTTCTATCACACAACAGCATAACAAATGATATTTAAATATAAATTAGATGTTTGCATGACATTTTTTTGTTTCTATTTTTTGAGAGTTTAAATTATAATTAACCTGCTAACATATTATTACAAATAACATTACGTATTACATCTTATTATATCTGACTTTTTATATGAAATATTAAAATTTAGAAAATTGAAATTTAGGCTAAAATTAACAAGAGAACTGTGAACTTATTTCGAATTTGTGCTTACAAAGTATTGAGATGCGCGTGTTCTTGAAAAATTAAACATTTTTATTCGTGTACCTTGTTTTCCATTTAGCGCCTCCGCGGTTACACGCTCGGCTCTCACCGCTGGGGACTCGAGATAGATTGTCAGTCATTCCAAGTGAGTTCCGTGATGGACAAAACGGATTTTGAGCAGGTATTTATCGGGGTTTCTCACATTTTCCCGTCACAAAATTCATTCCACTATTTATCATACTCATCTTATGAATTCCGTTCAACAGCCCACGTGACGTTACGTCAGACGTACCTTGTCGTCACACTCCTCGTAAAACATAGAGGTTTAATTTCGTCAGCATCCCTCGACGAGACACTGGGTTGGACACGAATTGAGGATATTATTGTTGTTTTTATTATTATTATTATTATTATTATTATTATTATTATTATTATTATAAGTATGTATTTTATTAAGTTAGGTATGATCAGATAAAGTTAATTAGTTTATTAATAGTGACTGGAGAACATATAATATATATAATGTATGAGCTGAGTCATTAAAAATATGTTCTCCACTCACTATTAATGATATAACCTCATAATGTTTACTTCCCAATATTAATTTAAATATAATTAGTTTGTTGCGTTACATTTTATTTGCATCAATATTTTTAAACTTTTCTCAGTTTTCATAGATTGAATAAGCATCACAACAATATACCGCACCCCCTGGGTTCAAACCATTAGCAGTAATTGGAATTGACGAAGTTACATCCCTGCAACATTGCACGGTGAAATTTCAATAAGACCTTCATTTTTTCATATCATATTTCCCGTACGTTGGCTCTACTGTTGTGGTAATCATTAAAAAATAGTTTACTAAATTACATACTCTTCATGTTAATTATAAAATTAGTACCTGGTAAGTCAGTCGTCCTCAACTAAATTATCAAACTTCATGACGTTATTCCAATATGGAGGCCTTTCAAAAACAATATTTCATCTTCTGCATTTTAACTGATGATGTTGTATGTTTGCGGGTATAAATCCGTTATACAACCTATACAAGTCACTATCAGTACAAGTTAAAATGCAGAAGATAAAACAATGTTTTTGAAAAGCCTCCATATTGGATTAACTTGATGAAGTTTGATAATTTAGTTGAGGAAGACTGACTTACCATGTGCCAAGTTTATAATTAACATCTTATTACATAACCTCAACGGTGCTTTAACATGAATTTCAAAGGTGTTGGTACTCTTCATATCGCATATTTGAGGTCATTTCTATCTAAAATTCTCAATACATTTTCAGTAATTTTCACAATTAAAAGAACACTTTATAATTAAATTACTTGCTGTATCGAACTGGGAAATCTATGGCCGCGAGAAATATGCTCTCTATATATCACTGTCCTGAGATAATGTTTTCAAATTACACGCTGGATAATTCACCTTCCTCAAATTATGGTTTATATTAATATCCCAGCTCATTTTTCGCTTTTCCTTCTCCTTTATTTCAAGAAGTTTCCATGCCTCTCTTTCGTTCCACATTCATCACATATCCTGGTCATAGCAGTCTAACTGACTGACTGACTGGCACTCTTGGATGAATAGGTTTATGACCTCGCGGATACAAGCTCTCCATATATCCTTTTCCTCGGTTAAACACTTCCATTCATCCCCTGCACATTTACCTCCCACATATTGTGGTTAACGTTATTCTCCCGCCTCGGTCTTGGAGACTTAACTATTCTTATTGTATCTGTTTACTCTGGCATATCACGTAGCTCATTGTTATATAGTCGTCAGGATTCACCTGTATTTTTGTCCCTCTTTGGTGTCTAAATTTCCCTATGAAATTTACATTAAAATACTCGTAATCTTCTCTTCCTCTTCTATATTTCGTATCCATTTATTACAGGGAGTTTCAGAAGTGGTGGTCAATATTTCACAAATGGAAAGTACAGGCCAAAATTAGGTGAAGAGCTCCAATAGACATGGGTCTGCAGATCAACGGTTGTCGAGATATCGTAATAATTCGGGTTGGTAACCAACTGTAAACGCCCCTGGATAATTAAGTTCATATCTCAAGGTTTGGGATCGACTACCATTTTGTTGACGCATGCGCAACAACTTCTCTTTCTCCATACGTGCACTGTGCCTACAGGCCTCACAATCAGTTAGGAAAGTAAAGCCACCATGACAGACGTTACACCAATGAAGAGTTCACTGACATGCACTTCATGTATGGCAATGCAATTGAGCCTGCACTATTGTATGATGAAGCCTTTCCTCGCCGCAGGCAGCCGACAGGCGCAGATGTATCAAGTTACATTAGCGCCTTAGAGAAACTGGGAGTTTCGATATCGATGTACGAGAAGGTAGACCCAGATCCACAACACCTGATGTTGAGGACAGGGTGTTACACAGTGTAACGAACGTCCGAGTATTTCAACAAGGAAGATTGCTACCCAGGAGCGTGTCCTGAGTCATAGCAGTGTGTGGCGGGTTTTCTTCTCCTTTTCTTCTACTACAAGGTTTAGGCTATGCAGCCTGTTCCGGCGAAGTTAAAAGTGGAGTCCATCTTCTACGTGGTCGGCCAATATCTCTTGTTCCTCTGGGATTATACAGGAAGGTTCTTTTTGGTTTTCTTTCGTTGTTCATTCTCATTGTGTTCTGTCCATTTCTTATTATTTTCGCTGATTTTATCTTCAATTTTATATATATTTAATTCTTCTTCTATAGTTTCATTCCTTATTCTATCCGCTCTTGTGCACCCTTTCACATTACGTAAAAACAGCATTTCCGCAGTCTGTATCCTGCTTTTATCCCTTGATTTCATTATCCAATTTTCACTTCCATACAACAACAAAGGAACAGCCATTGTTTTATATAATTTAAGTTTTGTATCGTTCCTTGTTTTCCGACCTAAGATTCTTTTTATGGTTCCACAAATAGCCTGAAATTCATTTACTTTATTTTCTATATCTTTATTTTCTCTATAAGTTATATCACATCCTAAATATTGGAAATGTGATACTTGTTCTATTATTTTGTTATCCAGTACAATTTTTGATCTAATTCCAAATTTACCAATACTTTTGACTTATTTATTGATATTTTACAATTATATCTATTGCCTTTAATTTAAATTTATATGCTAACATTTGGAGCTCATTTTCAGATTCTGCTAAAAGTACAACATCGTCAGCGAATAATAAAGCATTTATTTTATCTTTATTATCAATTAATATTCCTTCATTACTTAAAACCTTCTTCCATTCTTTTAGGATATCGTCCATATAAATATTAAATAATATAGGTGAGAGTGAACACCCTTGTCGTACTGCTTGGTATATTTGAAAAAAATTCTTATTTTTAGTCAACTGAGGGTCAATACAAATATTTGTTCCATAGTACAAGCTCTATAATCTGAATAGGGAGGCCTTTTTTTTCAGGATATTCCAAATTATTTCCCTGTTTACTCGATCAAATGCTTTATCTAAGTCTATGAATTACAAATGTGTTTCTAGGTTTTTTCTTGTCTTCTGTTTATTATCTGATTCAGGGCAAATACTCCATCGGTACATGGCCTTCCTTTTCGGAACCCGTTTTGTTCTTCTGCTAGTGTTACCTCAGTAATTCGTTGTATTCGTTTTGCTATTATTCTAGCATAGATTTTATATCCTATATTTAGGAGGGTAATGCCTCTGTAATTAGATGGTTGGTTTCTTTCTCCTTTCTTGTAAATTGGTTTTACTATACCTTGCCTCCATGTTGCTGGTACATTATGATTCTCCCAACACACATTAAGAAAATTCAAGAATCTTAATTTAAAGAATATATCTGCATATTTAATTAGTTCTGAATTAATGTCATCTGGTCCGCTAGCTTTTCTATTATTTGTTAATTTGAGTGATTCTTCCAGTTCTTCCATTTGTATTTTATCTACTTTCAAATTCTCACATTTTGGTTCTTCTTCGTTTTCATTCTCGTTGTACCACAGGTCTCTGAAATATTCTATCCAATGTTCTTCTGATATTGATGTAGATATATATGCAGCTTCTTTTTCTGATTTATTTAAATATTTAATTGTTCTATAAGCAGTCCATTGTCGTCCATGTAGATGATGTTCTAGATTAGATATATATCGATCCCAACTGTCTTGGTGGGATTTCCTAACAATTTTCTTTGCTTCCTTTCTTTTGTTATAATATATTTCTTTTGTTTCTTCAGTTTTCTTTGTAAATATTGTATCCTACATACCTCGATTCCCAATTATTTATCATCCCGTTTCCAGTATCTATCCTCAAACCATAACTTAAACACAAGATCACAACATAATCTCTTGCTTAATATACCGCAACATAGGACATCACATCACTCCATGTTATATACCATCTTCACTTCTCGCAACTGGAATTCTGTACCACAAGAAATAAGGGGCTGCCGAACATTGGCATCTTTTAAAAGAAATCTAAATTTGTATTTGCTCTAACCTCGACTTTGTTATTACCCAGTGTAAGGTATATATATTTATTGGTGTTTCTCGTATAATTTATCATATTCATATTATTATTATTATTATCGTATCATTATTGTTACTACCCTATAAAATGTTGTTTGTACATGCAATTTACTTTGCTACATTTATTCTTCTTCTTCTTCCTTCCAAGTATTAGGCCAAGGCCTGTTACGATCCTATAGAAAATTTTCCCTCCAGCGTTTCATAGGACGGCCCAGTGATCTTCGTCATCTTGGTATATAATTATAAACAGCTTTGGGGATCCGATTTGAACTCATTCTTTCAAGATGGTGTTTCCAATTTAGTTGGTACTGTTTAATATATTCCAAAATTGGCGTAGTCTTCAATTCTTTTAAGATATCAGTGTTCCTTTTCCGATCCCATCTGGTGTAACCCGCTGTTCTGCGCATGAATCTCATTTCACAAGCCGTTATTATGCTTTCATGTTGTTTTTTTAGTGTCCATTCTTCACTACCATAGGTCAACACTGGTCTAGCCAAAGTGTTATATAAACGTAATCTGGTGTTTTTTTTGTACAAGGGATGGTTTCATAACTTGATTAATAATTCCTAAACTTTTATTATAACTAGTAACTTTTTCAGGGATATCCTTTTCATCCCAGATAGAGAGATAATATCCAAGATATTTAAATTGATTAGATCTCTCTAAAATGTTATTCTGGAGACAGATTTTACTTTGTATGGGGTCCTTCCCATGAAATGCCATAATTTTAGTTTTGTTAATTGATATTTCCATATTAAATTTGGCACCTATTTTTTGTAAATTATAAATTGATCGTTGCAAATCATTTTCGGAAAGTGCCAGAAGAGCTAAATCATCTGCAAAAAAAAGAATAGCATCGAGTTTGAGGTTCCTATTGATGGGTATATATCCTCGTTGTGTTTTCCTCCATTCATTTATTAATTTATTCATGTATATAATGAAAAGCACCGGTGAAAGTCCACATCCCTGTCTTACTCCAGTGTTGAACTTTTCCCAAGAAGATAATTTGCCATCTTGTTTAACAGAGATTTCATTATCTTTATAGATGTTGAAGATATTAGTAATATATTGTTGTGGAACGTTATCATCAGCTAAAATTTGTAGTAATATATTTCTGTCTACTTTGTCAAAAGCCTTTATGAAGTCAACGAAGGCGATATGAGTTTCTATATTGAATTCCTTGTGCTTTTCTAATAGTAGTTTTAGAGTAAAGAATCCATCTGTACAAGATCTACCCTTTCTGAATCCATTCTGCTCTTCTCCAATTATATTTTCATAAATTTTCCTCAATTTATTGTTAACTATGTTAGCATAAATTTTATATCCAGAGTTCAACAAGCTAATTCCACGATAGTTATCTTTGATTTGGCGACTTCCTTTTTTGAAGATTGGTATTGCAATGGATTTGTTCCAGCTTTGTGGTGGTTCTTGTCCTTCCCATATCATATTAAGGAGAATAAGAAATCTGTCTAAAAAATGTTTAGTTGAAAATTTAAATAATTCTTGATTAATGTGCTACATTTATTGTATATTTAGCTGTTTATAATTTGTATAGTGTATATCTATATTTGTCAAATATTTATTTGTATTTGTGCTGGTTGAGTGGAAGAGAGGGCCTGATGGCCTTAACTCTGCCAGAATAAATAAAGCATTATTATTATTATTATTATTATTATTATTATTATTATTATTATTATTATTATTATTATTATTATTATTATTATTATTAAATATGCTTTCTTCTTTTCCTCTATAACTGTTTTAATTTCATAATTCCATATTCTTAATCCTCTCTTGTTACAATTTGTCCTTCTTAATCCTAGAACTTCATATGCTGCTTTCTTTAGAGCCCAATCGATGTTGCTCCATTCTTCTTCTATATTATTATTTATTTCTCGCTGTAATATATATTGAGATAGTCTATTTGCATACAACTTTCTTATACTTTCTTATTGTAATAAATGTTTTATCGGGAATTATTGTATCCGTGTCATCTTCAGCCAGTGCAAGCTCCCTAGAATGCAGATGTTCTTTCTAGAGAGAATTTCTTGCAATTGATGCAACAACAGTGTTTGTAAGCGATATTCAGTTCACGGATGAAGCTGGGTTTACCCGTGACGGTATTTTAAACTTACATAACTGTCACATTTGCGCCGATTCAATCCTAATGCAACACACGTGTCTCGACATCAGCAGCATTTTTCGTTGAACGTCAGGGCAGGACTGCTCGGTGACCGCATAATTGGACCACACGTCCTACTACAGAGACTAACCTGAGAGTGGTATAGGCGGTTTCTACGGATCTCCTTCATCGTGGCGATGTTCCACTGAACCAAACCTGATGAAGTGGTTCATGCATGACGGTACTGCAGCATGTTTTCAACTACGTGTACGCCGGCTTGTAACTCGAAAGTATGGTCAACATTGGACAGGTAGATGAGGGCCTGTGCCATGACATCCATGGTCACCAGATTTAAATCCCATATATTTCTGTGTATGGGGCCATGTCGAAAGCCTGGTCTACGCTACTGATGTCAGCTCTCTTGAGGAATTACGCTTGCGGATTCAAACAGCCTTCCAGCATTTACAGAATTCTCCAGGACTGCCTGACAGGATTCGCAACTTATTTCAGAGACGAGTTCGATGTTGCATTCAGACGTATGGACAACCGTTTCAACACCTACTTTAAAGTCCTGAGATGCCAAGTGTTCGTAGACACTGATGAACCTAAGCAGAAAATAGTGCTCAATCTCGACAACGGTTGATTTGCGGACCCATTGTTTATTGGAGCTTTTCAGCTACTTTTGGCCAGTACTTTCCATGGGTAAATTATTGACTATCACTTCTGAAACACCCTGTATAACTGGAGAATAACAATTTTGTATATTATATAATAGTAGTATTTGAGAGAAGTTGGGATGACAATAGTTCTGTAATGCATAATGGTATATAGATATATTTCCAGAGATGAGCCTATGTTTAATTGGGGACCATTTTTTCACAACTTGCTAACTGAAAAAAAAAAATCAGGAGACACAAAAAACTGACAAAAGACAAGTAGTTTTCTAGGTGCAAATTGTGCTTTACATCTCATCAATTAGATATGGTACCAGAGGCTTCGAATAGGTTATTTTTAAATCATCTATAATTTAGTAGTACTTTTCTGACACACATTTTAATTTCGACAATTTTTCCAAAACTTGCTATCTTTAACTTAGCACAGCCTTTAATATTATTTTAAACTTGACAACGATATGAACAATAAATAAAATACAAAATTACACATTTGTATTAATATTTTGATGATTTAATATTATTTTTGGACCGATTATTGGTAAACAGAGCTCATTTTAGGATAAACGTGTGAACAACATACAAAATATTAACGTTAATAAGATGACACAAAATAAAGGCTTATATTTGCAGTCTACTTACAATAAAACATAGACTGGACAAAGTAAACTAAATTATCCAGTTTCTCCAACATCTGAGTCCTCATCAATAGATGACGTATTGTTTTTTTAAACTTTTTTGTTTTCTGAATTATAATTTTATAAAATGTTTTAGCACACTCTCCAATATCAAAAATAAGACATCCCTTTCTCAATATCTTCACTCTTCTTTTTACTGACATTATTTTGTTGCTTCAGTTGAACAACATCATCCATAGCCCTGAAGTATTTTTTTCCAGGCCCTAGAATTTCCTCGTCTGTTGACAGTTCAATAAAAGTATATTTTACCGAAACAGTTACAACTCCCGATGCTTGGTTTTAGTGTGCTTCAACACTCGAATTTTTTAGACCTTAAAGGAGAGTTTCATTTATAATATTTCACTTTACTTTTCATTCAGGTCAGATATATCCCAATCATCTCCTAATAATTTGACAACACCATGACTGTTTAAAATGCCATAATAGTCTATTTGGATATTCTTCCTGTTGATCTTCCTGCCTGCATTTCTTTTCGAAATTCCCGAACACCCTGTCCAGTGGCATAAAACTATGTCCACGAGTAGGGAAAAATCGTGGACTTCCAAAACGATACAGCATGTATCTAAAAATCCTGCTACCGTTGCCAACATTATACTATTTTTGTTTAGCGACAAATATAAATCTGAAAACAGTCGAAGAGTCAATAAAGTTTTATCTTCCTTCTTTAAATTTGTATCAAGCTGTTGAAGATTGTCTCTTACTGCAGAACTTACTTCATTTGCCCTTCTTGCTGACTGAGTCTCTAACCAGGAATAAAAGTTTTTAAATCAGCCTTTCCATCGGTTTGCTATTTCTCATTTTACAAATATTGTAGAGCCAAGCTTGCTTCGAATAGAAAACTTTACCAATATACACTTGCGGCAGTAGCTTATTCGGTTGTTTGTCGAACAATACATCTATAGGCGATTCATCACTTTCTATCAAAATCTGAAAAAAATCTGTTGGCTCCTGCTTTGTGCAAACGATATTCAATTTGTTTTTATTTTTCTCCAGATCACTTGTAGACTTTGATGCCAACAGAAGTGACTTGCAGGTTTATCAGGTGTCATAATAAGTGTTTCCGAACCCTAAATTGAACTGATTGTAAAAGACTCTTTTGAATTTAGCAAGGGAGCACTTGGATCTTTCTTCCTGCTCTTGTTCTCTACGGAAGGGAAGATGCATAACATTGATGTTAAGTTCAGGTGGCAAGCATGATCGTGTAAATTTATTCCTACTATAATGTATTTCCCTACATTTGTTCTTCAGAATGTGTTTATATCATTTGCGACTTGCTTTTGTGCTGAGGTTTGACGGGACCATCCCCCTATTTTCTTTAAGTGATGAACCTGTATTCAATAAGTGTCGTGTAATAAGAGTAACTCTAGTACGAGAAATATCTATTATTTCCAGGAACGTCTTTGCACACACTTGTATCATACTATCATTTCGTCTTCCAAAATACATCATAGATACCTCTTTTGGAGTTTCAGTTTCTTTGGATCAATAGTTGATCGGTTTGGATGTTGGATGTCCGTATATTTCAGCATGAATGAATCCTATTCTTCTTTTTTGCAGGCATTTGACTCGAAATTCGTTGTTGAATCACAAAATAATATCAACGAGTATAGAGATGTAATTATTTTAAAATCAAGAAGCAAGTTTTGCTATAACTCCCTCTTAGCAGTAAGCAAGGTTTAAAAAAAAAAGATTAGATTTTGACATACTGCTGTGAAGGCAATAATCATATTTTTTATCATCGTGTAGAGACCTGTCTTATGCTTATGAATACATCAACATCTCAATTTTACAAATTTGTCAGTTAGCAAGTTGAAAAAAACGGTCCTCAATTTGAATTTGCACCTCATTCCTAAACATCAATAATATTTATGACATTTAGTATACGCTCGCTCATGCGAGGATTGTTACACAACACTTGTTGAAACCTAAGGAGAGGAAACAATTTAAAAACATGGTTTCTGCTAATGTCCGTGTTGCTTTACGATATTTTAGTATGGCTGCTTGTGTGGCTCACGTATTAGGGTGGTGCGCCTGGAAGATGCAATTACGTTATCCCGATGATATTATGGGCGATAAATGAAAATGAAGTACCAGGCGAGCCTTTAAACCTAATCTTAAAGTAATTATAGCCAATCGGCGACCACAGGAATTATTATCTTGAAGGAAATATTAATTTGTTCTGATCGGAATCGAACTCGTGATTCCCTGAACTATAGTCAAATGCTGTAACGGAAAGACCATGGGGCTGGTCATATTAAGATTTTTTTCTTATTAATTTATTTATTTTGGTTGCCCAGTAAATCTCTCTGGTTGCTCAGTTTTCACTTATTTTTATGAAGCCGAAATATTAATCAAGAGATAGGAATGATGGAATTGACGAATATATGGACTTATGACATTTGTGCATTTGATAACCGTGTTGCCATAGCAGCTCATTCAGTTCCTTCAGCAATTAATCATTGTTTTTTCTCTCTTACACACCTCCCACAAATCTCGAACCTTCCTAAAATAATAATAATAAATATTATGGAATATATTTTGATTACCGTCCGTGAAAACCTGCATTCAACTACTACTGCAGAACATTTTAAAAGGTTTCGAGATACCCAAGTTCTGGAGATTCTTTTAAGAACAGTCAGTAGAAATTTTCTGAACCTATTTAACGAGTGCATTGCTGAAAGTACCTTATTGAAATTTGCTTTATTTAATGTTCCGACATAGATTAGAGTCAAGATAGAAACCCAAACATATGACGAATAAAGTATTGATTTGATATCTAGCATGATGGTTGGCGTATTAATATGGCTAACGGTTTGTAGTTACTGGGTCATTCCATCTGAAGTGATTTAGTACTCCAAGCTTATCATAGTCAAATTACGCTGAAGCTTGGTGTTGGTATGGAACCTCTTTAGAAATGAAACTCTGCAACATTTAAAATCATATCAAATGTTTGGAAAACGATGGCCTTTCATATGGAAGCCTTTTTGATGAATCCATCAAGAAACCAAACAACATTCAATTTTCAACTAATTGTTATTACAAGGCAAGTGTAAGTAGGGATGTCTTCCTAATTCCAAAACTTTTTATCATAAATCAAAAAAACGTAGTCCAACAAAATCAGTCCACTTTAGGAGTCACCAACGTGGATCAACTTGTCATAAAATGTAAACTATTTAAGTTAATAATTGTTTTTATACTACTGAAGTTATGACAATGCTAATTTTTTTTACTTTGCATATTACCATCGTCCTCAACTATAATTACAGTTCAGGAAGACAAGGTAAAAATAAATATAATTCAACAAAATCCGTCATATCAAATTTTAGTCGTTCTCTATGGCAAAATATCACAAGATAAAAAACGAACAGAGACCAATAGTTGGTAAAGTTGTTAATGGTGGATGAGACAGTGCAGTGCCCAACTATCTTTATTCATAGCCACTTATCTAGGATTATACTAGAACATAAACATGGTGTCAAGTTTAAGTTGGAGTTGTTAAAAGTGAGCTATGTTCACGCTCAAGTAACGTGACTTACGTCATCTCAAATGTCGTTTCCTTTAGTTCCATTAGAAAGAGAATATCTTCGTCTACTGGAATCAACTTATTTCATTTTTATTCGGCTCCAATAAAGGATGAAAACTACGGTTGAATGTCATGAAAAATCACTCGTAATCCACTAATTGCAGTAAAGGTGCTGACTCATTTCTACAGACCCACGAGGATGACAGTCAATAATTTGAGCTTTCGTTGGAATATTGAGCTATCAAGTGAGTTCATCAGCTACAAAGATCCACATAAATGAAAACAACTGGGTCACATATGAATGCAATACAATGACAATTGGTATATGCATTGAAGTTCGGTTGTATTAAAGCTCTATATTTAAGTTTATAAGCCTGGCTGAAAACCATCCACATCTCAGAATTGTATTGGTCAATGACGGCTATGCCACTATCTATCCTTTAGAAGTGTCATCTTACGAATCAGTATCCATCGTCTAGGGACCACGCCCGATAGCCAGGCAAGTTCAGACACGGGTGAGTTCCTTTTGCAAGGTTCCCGAGCTTCACTGTTTGATTATTTGTATAAGTTCCAAAGTCTCAGATGGGTTTCTTTTTCTTGGTTTCTAAGCCTATATGTTGGTTTCTTTGTCTAGGTTCGAAAGCATCAAATGAATTTCTTTATCTTGGTTCCCAAGTCTATATGTTGGTTTCATTGTTTAAGTTACTAAGCCTCAGTTGGATTTCTTTATCTTGGTTCCCAAGGCTGAGAGTTGGTTTCCTTGTCCAGTTTCCACAGCCTAGATATGCATTTTTACTTGGTTTCCTAGCATCGATGTTGGTTTCTTTGTCCAAGTTCCAAGGCCTGTGTCGGATCTCTTTAATTTGGTATATAGATGTACGTACACACACACACACACACACACACACACATATATATATATATGATATGAAAAGAAAAATGAATGCTTGAGTCGGGATTCGAACTCGAGTCCCGACTCAAGCATTCATTTTTCTTTTCATATCATATTTGCCTTCATTGCCAAATGTCAAAAATATATTTATAATATATATATATATATATATATATATATATATATATATATATATAGAAGTATAACTATATTTTTTTTTACTTTTGGAAATGAAGGCAAATATGATGTGAAAACAATAGTGAATGCTTGAGTCAGGATTTGAACCCGAGTCACTAAAATCTGTACTTTTAGCATCTAACCAACTGAGCTACCGACGTATTCCAACACAAACATACATTTTTCGTACATATGTAGTATTCTCAATAGATAAAATAGGTAGCGGGAAGTCGATTCCCCCGACATCTAGTGGCCAACATAACAGGTAAGCAAATTTTTAAAGAGAACATTTACTTTACAGCCGTAACACTTATATATTTTTAGATGTTATAACTATATTTTTGACATTTGGCAATGAAGGCAAATATGATATGAAGAGAAAAATGAATGCTTGAGTCGAGATTTGAACCCAAGTCTCTAAACTCTGTACATTTAGCGGTCTAACCATCTGAGCTACCCAAGTATTCCAACACAAACTAACATTTTTCTTATATATATATATATATATATATATATATATATAGTATTCTCAATTCACACAGCAGTTAGCGGGAAATCGTTCCCCCTGACACCTAGTGGCCACAACAACAGGTAAGCAAATTTTAAAGAGAATATTTACTTTATAGCAGTAACGCTAGTATATTTTTAGATGTTATAACTATATTTTTGACATTAGGCAATGAAGAAAAATATGATATGAAAAGAAAAATGAATACTTGAGCCGGAATTGGAACCCATGTCTCTAAATTCTGTACTTTCAGCGGTCTAACCAACTGAGCTACCCGAGTATTCCAACACAAACCTACATTTTTCTAATAGTTGCAGTATTCTCAATTCACACAAGATGTAGCGTGAAGTCGTTCCCTCTGACATCTAGTGGCCACCAAAAGAGGTAAGCAATTTTTAAAGAGAATATTTACTTTATAGCAGTAACGCTTGTATATTTTTAGATGTTATAACTAAATTTTTTACATTTGGCAATGGAGGCAAATGTGATATGAAAATAAAAATAAATGCTTGATTCGGGATTCGAACCCTGGTCTCCAAAATGTGTACGTCTAGCGCTCTAACCAACTGCGCTACCGAAGTATTCCGACACAAACATATTTTTTTGTTATATATGTAGTATTGTCAATTCACACAAGAGGTAGCGGGAAGTCGTTCCCCCTGACATGTAGTGGCCACAATAACAGGTAAGCAAGTTATTAAAGAGAATATTTACTTTATAGCAGTAACGCTTGTATATTTAGATGTTATAACTATATTTTTGACATTTGGCTATGAAGGCAAATATGATATGAAAATAAAAATGCCTTCATTGCCAAATGTCAAAAATATATAACATCTAAAAATATACAAGCATTAATGCTATAAAGTAAATATTCTCTTTATAAATTTGCTTACCTCTTAATGTGGCCACTAGATGTCATGGGGAACAACTTCCCGCTACCTATATACGAAATAAATAATAGTTTTAAAAAACTAAAACAGCACGCCTTAATAGAATATACGAAATAAATAATAGTTTTAAAAAACTAAAACAGCACGCCTTAATAGAAAACCGAACTCAAAAATGAAAAATAATTTTAATTTCCAACACGCTTGGGATAAATTAAAAGTGGTCAACAAAAAAATCTTCTCCCACATATATAGAATAAAACTAGAATTATGAACAAAAAGAAAATAATATTACCATCAAAAGCGTGGGGTGCTCTATATCTATTAATATATTTGATAATAAACAGATATTGGTGAAAGTAAAGTCTCTAACAAGAAAATGTAAAAATCATAAAAAGCACCACACGTTTTTGATGGTAAAATTATTAGAAACATAGGATAGGCTTGAAACTTTGTATACTTGTTAAGGCCCCGTGACAATACAATAATTTCATATTCAGTTTCTAAAATCCTGGCCAGAATCATCAGAAAAAAAAAATGTGTCTTTGTATTTATGTAACGGAATTTTTGAACACGATTTTCACCCACTTAGAGACATTGGATCAACTTGAAACTTTGTATACTTGTAAAGCACCCGTCACAATACAATAATTTCATATTTATTTTCTAAAATCCTGGCCAGAATCATCAGAAAATGAAAAAAAGTGTCTTTATATTTATGTAACGGAATCTTTGAACACGATTTTCACCCACTTAGAGATATTGGATCGACTTGAAACTTTGTATACTTGTAAAGGACCCATGACACTACAATAATTTCATATTTTATTTCTAAATTCCTGGCCAGAATAATCAGAAAATAAAAAATATTAAAACTTGTATAATAGGTTACGGACTTGTCGACTTTTTAGTTAATCGTTGTAAGAGCTCAGTTGGTAGAGCGGTGAACTCTAGTAGTATACAATTTCAGTAATCCATAGGTCGCTGGTTCGAATCCGGCTGGGGAGGAATTTGTTTTTAGAAGAGTAATACTTTTAGCTCATACTACAATAGAATGAAATTTAAAGATATTTACATTTTTATCTTCTTCTGTAAAATATTAAAACTAAAAAATAAAAAATAGTTTTAAAAAACTAAAACAGCACGCTTTATTAGAAAACCGAACTCAAAAATGAAAAATAATTTTAATTTCCAACACGCTTGGGATAAATTTAAAGTCGTCAACAGAAAAATCATCTCCAACATATATAGAATAAAACTAGAGTTATCAACAAAAAGAAAATAATTTTACCATCAAAAGCGTGGGGTGCTTTTTATGATTTTTGCATGTTCTTCTTAGAGACTTTACTTTTACCAATATCTGTTTATTATCAAATATATCAATTGATATAGAGCACTCTCGAGTTCGAGTCTCGGATACTCAATGTGGGTTACATGATGTCCCCGGTCTGTTGGGGAGGGTTTCTCGGGGTTTTGTCCATTCAACCGTGTCACAAGTTCCATTCAGCTATTTCATCATACTCATTTCATTCATTTGGTTCATCCGCCTCTGCGACGGAGCATCACAAAGTGGTCTTGTCGTTCCCAGACCTCTATCTTATCTCTCGACCCGACCTTCAATTGGATACGAGTTAAGGGATTATATTTATGTGTGAAAATGATACCTAGTGTGTGTGTGTGTGTGTGTGTGTGTATGTGTGTGTGTGTGTGTGTGTGTGTATGTGTGTGTGTGTGTGTGTGTGTGTGTGTGTGTGTGTGTGTGTGTGTATGTGTGTGTGTGTGTATGTGTGTGTGTGTGTGTGTATGTGTGTGTGTGTGTGTGTGTGTGTGTGTGTGTGTGTGTGTGTGTGTGTGTGTGTACACATGCAGAAAAATATATACAAAAGTTTATATTAATGGTCAGGATTACGATGCATGCAGCAGAGTTTATGTGCGCGGACATGAAGTTTCGAAGTTCCTGTGAATTGGTTAGTTTATATTTAGCTACTTTCTGAAGGATAAAAATATTGACATTATAGTTTTAGCCGTCACCCTTCAAATATATTTTACATATGAAAAATTGAACAACATTAAATTTGAAAAAGTTCTAAAATTTCTTAGGAATATGGTTCCTTATCTCTCAATTGTTTCTTACAGAGAGTGGGGGTGATCATGGTTGTGCAAATTTCGTTGAAAGTGACCTTGGGTTCGACGTAGCGGCGCCTGCTTGCAAATCCGCATGTGTTCGTTCCAATAATTCATTTCCATTTAGTAAATCACATGGATGTTCACCAATTATTAAACACATTGTTCTATTCTGTTACAACTTCATATTACAATTAAGAGCTGTAAAAGTATTTCTCTCAGAAACATAGTATAAATAATTATGTATTCTGTTCATAACTGTTTGAATTTCATTCATCTGAAATGTATTGCGCCCAACCGAGATTTACCTTAATTATATTTTTATTCAAAGAATTGTGTCTTTTCATAGATTTTTTAAATATCAAAATTTATTATTACCTTAATAGTAATAATATTAATAATAATAATACTTATTATTATTCTTATTATTCATCTACCAGACTATTATTTTATAATTTCGAATATAACATATTTATTGTGGTCACATCGTAGCGACGTTGGAAAAGAAAGTAGGCTACAAGGCGAGAGGTAAAGCGTTCGATTACCAATAGGTCAGATTTTCATGCTGGTCTAAGGTTCCGGTTACCATGCCCTTGTGCCAACTCAGCCTCTAACTGAAAAGAGCGTCAGAGACTTATATTCCGGGAATAAATGCGACCATCGCGCAGGGCTGACAATCTTTCGACAACTCGTGCTATTTCTTTTAGAATAGTGGGTGTTTAATATCTAACCCCCCCAAGAGCTTTTGAGGCCTTAATAAGATCACTTAACTTTTAATTTCATATTAAGTTTACAGTTGTTTACAAAGAAGTAGCCTATATATTAAGTTAACTGCAATAGGCCTAAATGTACACAACGTAATAGAAAATGAGTGAGAGTTTTCAGTAAATTTGCACATTCAAAAGAGCTTCAACATACAAATTTTGTGTGGAAAGTCTAATTCTTGTCGTCCTACTGGATGCTCTGTGTTAGTGAGCGTTATTTCGTTATTATAATAAAGTTCTCAGATTAATTCTACTTCTTTTTATTTCCTTTTCCTCCGCACGCGTATAGTTTCTAGGAGTAATATTCGGTCATATAATTTTAGCAGTTTTATTTTTAATGTGGGATTGAAATAAATATACCAATTAATTTAAAAATAATATTACTGTAAAATATGAATTAATGTTTATGATTTAAAAAATCAGATATGTTGTAAATAAAAGCATACGGAAAAGCAATGAAGTGTAGTATTACAGTCAAACAGGATATTAATGGGACCAACTGTGTACAAAAAAGTGTCGGTATAAAAAAGCATATCTTACGTGATCTTTCAATAACAATACATTACTAAATGTAGACCTTTTACCTAGTTAGATTTAATATATTTACTATATGTGAATTGTAGATGTGACAATTATTTTATTAATACAATATAAACTATAGATCATATGCAGAGGTTCTTAATTTATTTAATCTCTGCTTGGTAGATTACATTAGATTACTGAAGATGGATTCTAGTTTAAATACATTAACGTGATTACGTTATTTTTCATTCATTTTATTACCCAACTTACTTTCTGAATATTAATACTTTATCTATGCTGATATGTCGTATTTTATAGTGTTGCTGGTGCGACACAAATCAAGAATTTACTCACTTGAATCATAGCACAATTTATATGGGCTGGGTCCAAGATCACGAGGACAGACTACAACCCCATCTTTGGTTCTATTTTCCCTTAAGTTCGCAGACAGGCTTGGATTCGTGAGGAAGTGCATAAGCATGCACCCATTAGATCATCACAACCACAATATTTCAGACAACTGTGGTTTGTCAAAACAAACTATTTCTTACCAAATATGAGATGAGGTGAAAGGTGATTTAAAATTATACGATGCGAATTTAAAATAAATTAATTGAAACCACAATTAATACATTTGATCGGTACAAAAAATCACCTCTCGTATAAAATTTGTAAAAAAACAACAAATTCTGTTTTGGAAACAAGTTACTCAAGTATTTAGAGCCAACCTCTTTGGACGAAATATGGTAACATTTTTTTCATGTCTTTTTTATAAGAATCAGTAAAATAAGACAAATTCTTCTTGTTGGAATCTGCGCCAGAACTATCAACTTTGCTATTTTGTTTGATCGTAAAACAACGCACAACTAAACCAACAATGATTCCAAATTTGCATCTCTTATCATACTGATCATACAGGTATTCTTTGGGAGGACAAAGATGATCATGACCAAGTGTTGCTAATGTTTCACACAATGTTTTAAAATATTCTTCTAACATGATTTCAGGCTTCAGTACAATCTCCACTGAAGCATTGGCGATGATGAAGTAGGAGAGATCCACAGCTGGGGATGTCCAGGTGCTCATCTGGTAATCCACAAACCTGAAAACAATATTTCATGAATTTCTGAATAAAACGAAGAGACGAGTCCGTTGTGAAGATCGCTAATACGTTGTTTGTAATAAGTGTTTTTTGTTTGATTGTGTCACGACGTGGAGTGGGTACTGCGCATGTGTGATGGACCAATGACTCGGATTAGAGGACTTAAAAGATTGCGGTCCATGACAGGTGTTTCTTCCCTCTCTCGACTGCGTAGGGCGTCTTCAGTCGCGATTACTTCTAGGAACTGTTACCTCGTCACAGGCTCGACTTGAATCCACAACCTCCGACCTATAAGTACTCGCCATTGAATATGCCCCACGCAGTCGAGAGAGAAACTCCAGTGATGGACCACGGCCACACAGCCCGGAATCTCTTAATATTGTGATTTTTGACCGTGAAACCCTGCATTCAACTATTCGCGTGCACATTTTGTTAGCGATTTTAGGTTCTTTACTGTCGTGATGATACTGTCTTCTATGTATTTGAAATATACAGGATGGTTTTAAATTACAAACATCTAGAGCAGTGCTGCCCAATATTTTAATAATCCTAGGGGCCAGAAATTTGTTTTGTGGTTAGGTAGAGGCAGGCAGATTGAAAATGAAATCTATTCTTCTACAAATATTGTAATCAACAAATATACATTGATTACTAGGTATGAAAGAAGAAATTACAAATATTTTACAAGGATCGTGGACTGTCAATTCAATGTACCTATTCGAAAACATAATCGCACTGAAGAGGGATAGAGGAGTCAGATGTCATTTCAGTTAATATTGGTTCCAGAAATAAACTTTCTCTCGCTATTAGGGGTTTTCGTTAGATGAATATATTTATCGCAGTACACAATCCGTGATAATATAGAATTAATTTATAATGTACATTTACTATTGAAATGCTTGAGAATTTAATATATTATGCTATTAAATGCAAAAGATGCATCATAAAGGAATGAAAGCTTTAAATAATTTTTGAAATAAAAAAAATAGTTTAATGCAAAAAGTAGCATTAAATCACATTACAATAACCAAGAATTTCGCGAGCCATTTAAAATGACATGGAGATTCGCACCTTGTTGCAGTGTTTGTACAGGGGATATAGTAGATACCTCTGCGTGCAAACGTATTGTTTTCGTGCTGCAGATGCAACAATTTCACATTAGTTCTAGTCGATGCCCAAGAGAATCTACAGCGAACGGGCTTACTGGAGCGAGTGTAGCAAAACTTTATTCGCATGTAAAATGTGTGCAATGGAATTGGTGGTCGCCACATAAAACCACTATTGCAGTGGTTAAGTACCAACCATAAGGTTAAATCAGTTCACAAGTTTGGTTAAACCAATAACTCTTACAGTGACATGGCGAAGATTTTTATATTTGATATTGGACATGGTCGCATAATCAGTGAATGTTGGGTTGTATAAATCTTATTGAGTAATTATCTTCTTCTTATTTTTTCTTAGTTTAACCTCACAGGCCATATGATGTTTTACATGCTACACATCGCCCGGACCGGTCAGGTGAGTGGATCACACACGTACATTGTTGGTCGCACAAGGACATTTATGTTAGGATCTCCTCTGAGACATCACAACATTAAGACGCAACGCACAATTCATAATAAACGTAACGAATATGATGAAGACAATTATAATGATCAAATTATATTCTGATACAGTTTCGGTCTTAACGTTTTATGACATATGTCTTCCATCCATAGTAATTCTGCCCGAAGGCAGGTCCTTCACTGTAATCATAGCATTTTCATGCTATGCTTGCAGCTTTACTAGGGAATTGTAGGTGTGGTAGCTTCCCGTTGCTTTCCACAACGGTGAAGGATGATGATGATGATGGCCATATGATTTCGGGGACCGATTTGACCTTAAAGTTTTCCTGACATTTGTCTTACAGGTGAAGAAAAATGGAAAAATCCCGATAAAAACCTCACCCAGAAAAACTGCCCCGACCGGGGATCGAACCCGGGCCCGCTGCATGAGAAGGCAGCACGCTACCACAGCGGTGGACACATTAGTCTTATAGGAGCGGTAAAAGGAAGAAGAAAAAAATCACCCCGGAAACTAGTCCCGATCAACAGCGTAGGGATCCCAAGACCACAGCGGTTGACCTAAATGATAAAATTGCTTCCTTGGTTTTTCTTCAGCAGAAGGCGGAAGGTTTTTACGCTTAATGCGAGCAAAACGAAAACGTTTGTTTTCTGGTGAAAGTTTTCTCTCCTCAACAAGATTTGGACACATTTGTATGAAAGGGCTGGACACTGCTGAACGTGATCCACATCCACTTCTTTGTAGATGGAACAAGAGAGAATGTGGGGAAGAGATGATTCCTATTTTAAACAAGTGCTTCGAGGGACAATCATGACGTATGTTCAGGCTAAAAGATACAACAGCACTTTTATGTCAGTCTTCAAAAGTATTAACTCTCATACTTAATTTCTTCAAATTTCATTAAAAAATACACAAAGTAATTTTTAAATTCTGAAGTAATTAATCTCTTACCTGTTAGAAATGGTATTAATTTTATAACTTCTTATTAAATATATATGTAGTGACTTATACCTCAACGAATATTATCCACTTTTTTAGTATTACTAGATCATTACTAAGACTATTAAAGTTATATTTTATATAAATATTCAGTTCAATAATTTGTACTACAATATCATTGATAAGAAGCTTAAAGACGTTAAAACAGAACAAAGGAAGCTAATGGTGCATATGTCATATTATGTCCAATCAGGACGTCTAACACAGTATCAAGGTGCAATAAAATTAGAAGTTTCAATAGTAATGTGAAATCAATGGTTTTACATGGATATAGACGTGGAGAGCAAGTAAGATCATTCAAAACAAATTACAAATATTTTTCAATACATGTTTAAGAGGAATTACAAAAATAAGATGACCAGATACAATTTAAAATTTAGAATTACGGATACTTACAAATCAAAAAGAAATTAAAATAGATATAACAAACGAAAGTGGAATTCGATATGACACACAATAAGAAAAGAAGATAAAATCATGAAAAGAATGAACTGTAGATTGGATTCCACAGGGTAGTAGAGGAACAGAAAACCGTGAAACACTTGGATGAGAAGAGTTATTGAAAAAGTAGAAAAGACGATACAAGTAGAATGACGTATGCCTTAATTAATTACCAAGAATTACGATCCGAAGGATGTAGTTTGTGAATGACCTATACTCGTCTTAAGGACATACAGTATATTGATTTATTATATATTTTTAGAAGACTGAAGTAGCAATTTTTAGAATATACTTTAAAGATATTAGCCTAATTTATCTATATCTATAAAAATACTGTAAAGGTCAAATAGAAGGAATGGAAGACAACCGACGTGCAAAAAGAGCTAAAGAAGATAGATCAATGGACGGGAAAAGAACAAGAGGAAGACCAGCCAAGATATGGATAGACAATGAATGCACATCCAATACATCTTCCTCTGAAGAGTGATTTTTTTGGAAATAAACAGAATGAAAATCCTACAAATTATGAGTAAGAAGAAGAACCTAATTTATGTGGTTAAATATGAGTTTTACCGGTATAGCCTAAAATATGAGGTACATGTATATGCGTAAACTTACTTGGCATGCGTAGGTTCGCCGTTATGTGAATATGTGTACATGATGTTATTGAGCCGAACATCCTGGTGAGCCAGAACTTTGAAATCTTTTTCATCGGTTTTCACGCTGTTATTTAAATACTCGGCTGAATGATACGTGAGCTCGTGGAGTTTATTAGCAACTTCTCCTTTACACTCGAACCAATTGCCTGCCTCAAGTGCTAAATTTCTTAAAGTAGGGTTGAACATTTTCTTCAAGTACTCTGCCATCTCTTCATCATATAGACCTGATTGAAATTGCTGTATCCTCTCTGGGTGTTTAGCAAACAGAACTACTGAGGCGGCGTGATGTACAGCCAGTGTGTTTATAGCAAGAATACTGTGTTTCATATCTAGGATTCCAGAAAGGTTTGACAATCTGTATCCTGACACTTTGAGATCTTCCATAATGATGACCGAAGCCGGAGGACCATTATCCGTGTAATAGCATTTTGGTGCGTACGATTGAAGTTTTCCATCTGAACATTCTTCCAGAAGTTTTTGTGCCTCAGGTATGACGATATTAAACACATCTATTTCTTTTTGAAAGGCGTTCGCTTTACTAATTATCTGAAAAAGAAATACATAAACATATTATTTGCTTAGTCCGTAAATACTATTACGGGTAAAATCCACTCCAAAGTCGTTCAAATTTTCATGCAAAACTGAGTTTTGTGACCACTGCACAGGAAGGTTTTGGAATAAATTCCTTAAAACATAATATATTCTCCGTACGATCTATCAACCTTAAATGTTTAACGTTGATAAGGCCATAGGAGTGTTCCCTGAACATTGCGCCATCGTCAACTTCAGTTTGTATTCATTTATCGAACTGTTTGTTTTTCAAATAAACCTGTAACACATTTCATGCACCGGTTTCCGCGACGTTAATGTGATAACCAATTCAAAAAATCTATTTCAGCAGATGTTTTGTATTGTGCAGAGAGGAGTGTAGGATAAGTGAATGTTTTTGTGTTTGTGTAGTGCAAAGCGTGTTGTATGGGGGATGAAGAGAAAAGAGGAGATGAAATCCTATGCCGGAACAAAGCTACTGCTGTTGACAAGTACTAAAAAGGACTGCTGCTATCAACAGTAACATATGTTATCTCAATACAAATGTACTGCGAAGTGATATGGAATTTAATCCAAGCACAATCTAATGATTACAAATTGTACACCACGACCCCTGTAAGCCCCGGGATTGAACATTCTACAGTTCAAATTACCCTATCAGCTGCAGATGGTCTTACATTCGATAGATAATACAATTATAAATATGTCTGTGTAATAGAAACATATAACAAAGAAATTGATACAGGAGGTAATAAACTGATGTTAGAGAATTCTAAATGAATGTAGCAATTGAGATTTTTCTCATTGAATATTATTATCATTTGTTATATAAATCATCAATCGTATATAAGATACACCGAAACGAGATCATGGCACACACACACACACGCACACACACATATATATATATGCACTGAGCTACAAGCCGGAGGGTCGAGGGTTCAAGTCCCGTTGTGGTCAGGATTTTTAAACTGACCCAAACCCTCTGGCGGCACTATGGCCCTGGGGTCGACTCAGCCTATAACGGAAATGAGTACCAGGCGTTTGTTCTGGGGTAAAGGCGGCCGTCACGCAGGGCTGACAACCCGGCTGACATAAAGTGCCGATTGTCTAGAAAAAGTGGGAGCCTTAACCTCCTACTACCACAAGGGCCTGTTGTGGGATCACTTTACTATATATATATATATATATATATATTTATACATATATATTGTCTGTCCAACAGATCTGCGCCCCCGCAATATATGCCAACTAAAGCCCACTTCCTTTTCTGCCTCGGCAAATCACTTGCTCCCTGTATTCCTATCTCTCTCTCTCTCTTTTCTATCTCCCTATTGCACTTGCACTCCAGTGTTGTCAACTCAACTCCAATCTTTCATTATTCAATATTCAAGAGCCATGATACTGGGGGAAGTTTGACAACATCCCTACTCGATAAGTTACTGTTGCCGTTGTTTGACGTAGTGGGAGGAGAAATGCGATGAAATGGTGAGAGTATAAACCTGTACTTTTCTATGAACGATGTCAGCGCAATAGGGGCACAGATCCGTTGACCCGAGTATGTATGATCTAGGAAGTGTTTCATGTGTTTTCCCACGTGATGGATTCAAGATTGGCCGTTTCGACATGATCCCACACGCCATTATCAATGAGTCACATTATCCCATTATCAAATTAGATCACATGTGGGATCATGTCGAAGCGCTGGAATCAGTTACTGGAGGCCAACCTGAATCCATGACGCGGAAAACCCAAGAAACATTTCTTAATCTTACTTACATCCGCGAAATCTACTATATAACACACGCACATATATACACACACATACAGACAAATATTATTTATTTATATATAGATTTTTAAAGTTTACACATGTATATATGGCCTATACAATGTATATGTGTAATAATGCTCTAGCGTTCATAATATTTGTTTTATTATCCAATCTCGGTTTATATTAAGTTATTAAGAAAAAGAAGAACGAGTACGTTAAACATTAAAACCACACAATTAGGAGCGAGGAGATTAATATATATATATATATATATAGCCTAATTGGCTCTAGCGTCTGAAAACTTAGAATTTTCGCAACGGAACTCGGTATATGCAATAGAAATAAAGCAAGAAATATATTATCCAAACATCAGTGAATCTGAACATTACGACTGGGTGTTATCTGAGAGCCATAAATAAAAAATCTCTATAGCGCCAGACATGTTTGTTTTATCGAAACGTAACTAGATACATTTGCATTAAATAAAATAAGAAATATGTATTCCGTAAATCGGCAGAATTTGATCATAAATTCGACTGATGAGGAATTCACTTAGTTTACGCAATTCTTGCACGACAGACTTTATATTTAAAATAATTACAAGCATTTTTATTATCATGCAGTACGATATTCGATTAGATGTGCGAACGCACAGGCTGATTCTTAATTCATAGTAAATATTTCCGGGGTTCTAGAGGGGACTCAGTAGATAAATGTTTCATAAGGAACCCATGTCCGGGAACGTGCCATTTCAATGTAAAATAAGTTTGAAGATTGAAACACATTGGGCTGATATCGTGTGTCTTGTGTTTCAGAATAAGTATTACGGGTATCTAAGGGTTGTTATGCACCTGTCGAGTCGGAGGAAGATCTTCTTGCAGGAATTCTAGGGACAGTAGAAATTATTGAGCACGCACCAGGTCGTGTGGGGCGTGCGTATGAAAACGTGCGTCACAGGTTCACTTTGTGCAACGAACAACAGGGTCGCCATGTAAAACTACTATTGTAGTACAATCCCTACAAGTCTGTAATACTTATTCTGAAACACGAGACACACGCTATCAGCTCATTTGTGTTTCGATCTTCAAATTTATTTTACATTGAAATGCTACATTTCCGGACATGGGTTCCTTATCAAAACTTTATCTACTAAGTCCCCTGTACAACCCCTAGACATTTATAATAGTAATTATGAATCACCCTCTATAATATATATATATATATATATATATATATATATAGCCTATATATATGAATATGAAAGTTTTCTTGGGTTTTTCGCGTCTTGGATTCAAGTTCGGCCTCTGGCCACTGATTCCGACGTTTCGGCATGATCCCACATGCCTTTATCAAGGAATGATAAGTTCGAGTCACAGGTTTAGGCCTTATATAATAAAATACATAGAGTTTTCGCTGTGGTCCGTACATCTTCGGAAACGGACCACAGCGAAAACGCTATGTGTTTTATTATATAAGACCTAAACCTATGACTCGAACTTATCATTCCTTGATAATGACATGTGGGATCATGCCGAAACGTCGGCATCAGTGGCCAGGGGCCGAACCCGAATCGAAGACGCGGAAAATCCAAGAACACCTTCATATTCATACTTATATCCGCGAAAATCTGCAATATAACATATATATATATATATAATTTAAATAGGCTTGGGCGTGCATGACATCACAGGAAAAATATGTGGAATGATGAAAGTATTTGCAAATGAGGTTATATCGGTACGTACCTGCCCCATGCCTGCATCGCACAATTCCACTTTAACAATAACTGATATACTCTCTCGCGCGCCATCTCTTGATATGACGAGAGTTGCCCTGTAAACATGACTTGCAGAATTCTCTCCAGGAGCCGTCGCCTTTTCTATTTTACTGGAAATAACTTCCAACTTCTTTTCTTCCCCAGAATTCAGAGCTTTTTCAAAATATTCGCTATTTAACCATCCGTGCAAGAATCAATGCCATCTTTTATAAACTGAATTTTTATTCAGGTATCTGAAAATTAAATTAAAATCTCTAATAAATAATGTATATTTTGTATTATGCAGTACTTACGGATAATACCATTTGATAGTATTGATAGTGCGAATTATATGTACAAACAAATTGTGCATAGGCTCAAATCTGGAAACGCAAAACATTATTCGACGAATAAAGCATGAAGTTGCTGCACCTAATTTCGCCAGAATAACTTCAATCTTCATTTCAGCACTCTATAATCATGTTATTCCTGAACGGTTTGTTTTAAATTTACTGATTCAAAACAAAATAATAAGAAATTAATTAATAATAATAATAATAATAACGATAATAACCATAATAATAATGTTTATTTATTCTGGCAGAGGAAGGTCATAAGGTCTTCTCTTCCACTCAACCAGTACAATTACAAGTACATATTTGACAAAGAGATTATATGTACCCTATACTAATTATTAAGTACGGTATTAAAAATATATAAATGTAGCAATGGAAATATCATGTACAAATAATATTTATACGATGAAATAATAACAGTAATAAACTTTTGATAATAATAATTATTATAATATTAAGAATGATACTTACTTACTTACTCACTGGCACTATCGAACCCGTAGGTTCATGGCCGCGCGGACATAACTCTCCATACATCCCTATCCTGAGCTAATGCTTTCCATCATTCCCTGTAAATCTCCTCCCCTCAAATCATAGTTAATGTTGTTCTCCCCACCTCATTCTTGGTCTACCAAATGGGCGTTTTCCTTCTCGCTTTCCTACAAGAAGTTTCCATGCACGTCTTTCATTCCCCATACGCGCAACATGTCCTGCCCATCGCAGTCTACGAGACTTAACTGTTCTTATTATATCTGGCTTCCTATAAAGATCATGTAGTTCATTGTTATGCAGTCTTCTCCATTCACCTGTCTGTTTATCTCTCTTTGGTCCAAAAATTTTCGTAAGAAACTTTATTCTCAAATACTCGTAATCTCCTTTCCTCCCTTAAAGCAAGAGTCCATGTTTCGAACCCATATAATATAACTGGTAGAATAATAGTTTTATATATTTTCAGCTTAACGTTTTTTGAAAGGACCTGGGACATCAAATTTCTCTGCAATGCATAATAGCACGCATTTCGAGAATTGAGCCTATGTTTAATTTCTTTGTGCATCTCATTCCTATTTGTGATTATTGTTCCTAGGTATTTGAATTCAGCCACTTCCTCAAAATTTCCCTCATTTGTCATTAGCTGTCCATTTCCATTATATACTGAATTTCTACGTGTGACCATATATTTAGTTTTACTGATATTTACTTCCAGTCCTGGTAATAATAATAATTTAAATATAATAAATTATACAAGAAACGACAATTAATATATGTACCTTACACTGGGTAATGATGAAGTCGAGTTTAGAGCAAATATAAATTTAGATTTCTTTAAAAGATGCCAATGTCCGGCAGCCCCTTATTTCTTGTGGTAGGGAATTCCAGTTGCGAGAAGTGGAGATGGTATATGACATGGAGTGATGTGATGTCCTATGTTGCGGTATATTAAGCAAGAGACTATGTTGTGATCTTGTGTTTAAGTTATGGTTTGAGGACAGATACTGGAAACGAGATGACAAATAATTGGTAGTCGAGGTATGTAAGGATTCTTAAATGAAGAGAATTAGACAGTGTAAATTTCTCTTCTCTCTTTAAGATATAGCCATGATAATTCCTTAAAAATGGAGAAACGTGATTGTATATTCGGACATTGAATATGAACTGATACACATGTACATACACACACACACGCACGCACACGCACACACGTGCCCACCCACACACACACCTTCTTGCGATCATTACTTAATTAAGCTAATGTCTTTATTCTGTTTCCTTACAGATGTTAGCGAGTGAATTATGGACACGCTGCAGTTTGTCTGTCACTTATGTCAGTTAGTAGAACGTCACAATAGTCAAAATGCGGCATCACTAAGGTTTGACTTAAAGTTGTTTTAAGAGCTGTAGGAAGAATATTGCAGAGTTGATAAAGTGTTACACAATGGTTTATAGTTTCTTTACATAGGTTTCTAACTATTTGAAGTACAAACATTTATTCGAACAAACTTTACGCAAAATAGCTATTACGTAGCTTGATTAAACTGCAGTCAGGTAACAATCTGTTGAACACAGTAGGAACGACATTTCCCTTCCGGAAAACTGTGATTACTCTAAAACTTTGTCTTGCATTAAGCAGTGCTATCTGTAGGCGTGATTTCCAATTACACCGTGAATACACCATAGTCTATTTACATACTGTGAAGAATTAGGGTGCTACCACCTTGTCTTAGAATAATAGGTGTTGAGATGACAGATTTTTCGCATAATCGTTAATTTACGAAAGCAATATGTACCAGGTATCGTAGGAGCAACATGAAACAAATGAAGTATCATTTGAAACTCAAAAGTTCAAATTCACTGTTGAAGTAACCCTGAATTTTAGTGAAAGTTTTTTTTTTATTGGTGAGGCGGGTTTCTAGTTTCTTGCTGTTCTATTCCACTAACGATTTAATGGAAATCATCTGATTCTTATTGTTGTTTTAACCATTCCAGAATCATCTCAAGACGGTGAAAACCCCATTGTCCAGCTTTACAACTCTAGCAGGACTTCTGTACCTCGCGAATATAAACGCTTTCAGTTAACCGATTTTTTGGTTGTTCGGTGTTTGGATATCAGATGGTCTATGCAACATAGACTCTAGTCATTTCAAATTCTCAAAAAAATTATTATATCTCCACGATTTGGAGCCTTATTTTACAAATGTATGTTAGGACTGTAGTTGAAATATAAAATAAAATTGAAGATACGCATAATTACAAATTTTAAATAAATAAAAATAAATGAACGAAACAAGAACTTATAAAATAAGTAATAAATCAATTACAATGCGGTGAAAATAGCATTAACAAATGTTCTAAATGCTATGTAGCAACATTTTAAATACCAATTATTGGATTACGTAATACTTGATTACATTAAAATATATCTATAAAGTATCACTTACATCCACGAGACGGTCACTCTTAAATAAAGTGTTCAATAGTTTGTTCATTGCCATGAGAGCAGAATATCCATTTTCAGATGGAATATGAAACTTTTTTTATATGAGATTTAAACTTTCCAGGTACATTACAAGTATATATTCACTAAAATATTTTGGAACGGGTTTCGCTCCCGTAGTGTTCAGATGCAGTTTCTTTAAATTAATTTCACACAAGTTTACACGAAAATATTTTAATTAATTAAATTTTTTCTCAGCAATTTACTGAATCCTCACAAATAATTTTCTGATAATAACTTTTCTCCTTTCACAATTTATTTGTCGGTCCTGTTCTTTACACTAGCTGACGGTTTCACTTAGAAATTCATGTCAGTTAATTTCATTATCACCTATGTGTATACGACTACAATTGGCCGGGTTCGACTTTCGCACCTTTCCATATATTCATTGTTCATAACCATCTGGAAATACAGTCGATACACTTCTCGAATCGAACTTTCCAGAACGCAGGAACAGACGTGTGTGGAAATTATCCGCTGTCTCACCGACCCGCGAGTTTGACAGCCCACGAATTCCCCTCTAATAGTGAACAGAGCTATACCCGATCCTGGCCGTCGCCTGCGAAATTCGAAACCCATGCGTCACAATATAAAGGAAAATTATTCAGTTCTACACATGAGAAAAATATTTTCTTATTTTAAGCGACGACAACAAGTTATGAATCCGTATTTGAGAATAAAGTCCTCAAGGAAGTGTGTGGACCAACAATATAGTATCTTAACGAGAAACGGGACGCAATAAAATAGTTAAGTCCCGTACATTGTGATACAGAGGCGTGTGGTACAATTGGGGATCAACAACAGGACTGAAACTTCTTGTAGGAAAAATCAGAGGCAAATCACTCTATAGGTAGTCCAAGAATGAGACGTGAGAATAATAATAGTAACTCTTATTTGAGGAAGATGAATTATACAGAGAATGACTGGAAAACAATATTTCAGATTAGCGATGTATGTATTAATATTCGCGCGGCCTACAACTTTTAGCTGCGATAGTGTACTGAGTGGGTTGGTTAATGTTGCGGAAGGATGGAAATTGTCACTATTTAATGACACGTTTTATTTTATTTTAAGTATAGGTCCATGTATACTGGTTCAATACCTGATTATTCAGGACGTAAATATTCGACAATGTTTTCCCTCGAAAGGGAAGTAAATTATCGGGTCCCGTGTCGCAGATTTACAGACATCGTAAAGAATCTCATGTCCAAACAATGAACCTCTGACAAACACAGTGGCACTATCGTACACTTAGGTTCATGGCAGCGTGGGAATAAGCTCTGCGTGCATCCTTATTCTTAGCTAATCATCCCCTGTATAATTTATCTGCCTCAAATCATGGTTAATGTTATTCTCCTGTCCCAGGCTACTCAACCTTTTACATCTGTTTTTCCCCATTTGTGCCACATGTCCTTCCATCGTAGTCTTTGAAACTTAGCTGCTTCTCATTACATCTGGTTTTGCATGAAATAATGTAGCTCACTGCTATGGGGTCATCTCCATTCACCTGTCTTCGTTTGTTCAAAAATGTTTCTAAATTTTATTCTCAAATACCCTAAATCGATTCTCCTTCTTTAAATGAGAGTCCGTGTTTGGGATTTAATTTATTTTAGCCGGAAAAGTAAAAATTTTATATATTATCAGTTTCACGTTATTTGAGAGAATTTGGGATGACTAAAGTCCCTTTAATATATATCAGCCTATGCTTAGTACCTTCTTGCACCTCATACTTCGTTGTAATTATTGTTCCTGAAACTAAGTACCCACTGGCATAATCGAACCTGTAGGTTCATATCTGCACAGACATATGTTCTCCATACATCCCTATCTTGAGTTAATATTTTCCAATCATCCCTGTATAGTCTAGTTCCCTTATATCATGATTAATCTTATTCTCCCACCTCATTCATGGTTTTTCCTCTCTGATTTCCCTACAAGAAGTTATAATGCCCCCTCTTTCATTCCCCATTCATGCCATATCACATTGTACTAGACTTACTGAGATCCCGTAGCTCACTGTTCTATTCGCCTGTGTGTTCATCTTCCTTTTGTCAAAATATTTTCCTAAGAACTTTATTCTCAAATACTCGTAATCTCCTTTCCTCCCTTAAAGTAAGAGTTCATGGTTCGCATCCAATAATAGAACTGAGAGAATAACACTTTTTATTATTTTTAGTTTCACGTTTTTTTTTTGTAAGATATTGGGATCGACCAAGAAGCCCTGTATGCAAAAATATTATTATTCCTAGGTATTTGAATTCATCCGCTTCTCCAAACATTTTTCCTAATTTTATAGTAACGATTATTAATACGATATTTTGTTTAAGCTGACAGATTAAGAGCCATGTGACCTTCTCTTTTCTATGTAACTATTCGATAAATTATTTGACACTGAACATTTTTACAAAATCATGTAGAACAATTAATTAAAATAAGTATTAATACAAGTTAAACTAATGAAACGAATGAAACCGAATATTATTAAAAAAACAAAATCTTGTAATCTGTTCACTCATAAGTGGAGTCTGGATTCGTATGTAATTGCACATTTTTTTCCTTGATATGTTTTTTCGTAATAACCGAAAATGTTGACGAATCAAATACATTAGACCTTATACTCTAGTTTGATTTTAGATATTTTTACAAATGTTATACAGTACTGCATATTTATTAGAATATTACATATTTTTACATAAAATCGTCTTCAAACGTAAGTTCACAATTTTTTTCGCACACAACTACAGAAAACATTTCTGTATGATTTGTTTGGAGGCTCTCATATGTCATGGTAATAGCACTTCGTCTTGTCAACCTGCTCACAAAGACTATTACCTCACATTGAAACAAACACTTTAATATTTTCCAGGAAAGAATGACATGAAATATTCCACGACTAAACAAAATTCAAGTGTTCATTAAGGTCTTTAGATTTTTTAAACCTTAGCTTCAGTTATTTTTCGTATATTTCAAAATCGATTCAAATGTTAAAAAACGTTTGCCTCCTCCACCGCCCATTAGCATGTGTAGTGAGTAGCCTATAGGGATGAGTGAGAGATTTATACTATTTCTAACTACACCAAAATAATCCAAACAGGGTGCTCTGTTACTCCCTGCTGTTGTGAAAGATAACTCGTTTTTACTAATTAAATAAAAATAAAACGAGTTTATTGATTTTCATATTATTATATAATTCAGTGACAGCTGTTTCGGTACACTGTACCTTCTTCAGACATGTAACAATGATGAATTATATAATAAATATCAAAATCAAATAAAACTACGTTTTATTTTTATTTAATTAGTAAATATGGATTTTCATCAAGTAAACACCAACTCAATTGATTAATTAACTCGTTTTTAATTGAATATATAACAATATTTTCCACTGCTCTGGAGTGGAATTAGGAAATCAGGATAGATCACAGATATGGTGCACGAGAATAAGTGTGGACTATTCTGATTTCTTCTGACCACTTTCAGTTTTTCTTAAGTTTTGACATAGTAGCCCTATATTGCTGTGTTTGAATGTCAGTGAACGATGATGAAAATGGCACCGACTACCTCATCGTTATCTGCCAAAAAAGAGTGTTCGGTCGTGGAAAACTATCGATGATGCTTTATACCACAGACGGAAAATAGCGTTGTAGCCTATACACCTTATAGTACACACTAGCAACAAATAATGCACAAAAATTGTAATTGAGAGTCCGCGGTGGACTAAGTGGTTATGCTCCTTGCCTCTGGTCACGAGGGTCGCGGGTTCAAACCCGGCCGGGGTCGATGGATTTTTTAGGACGGAAAAATCCAAGGATCAAGTCCTCCGGGAGGGACTTTAAGCTGTGGATCCCGATGTTGAATCAGCTCGTAAAAGATCCTTAAGCCTGAATGAAAGGCATCTAAGCAAATTTACCGAATTTTCCCGTCCTAGTACTACCTTGGTTTCTAGGTCAGTGTGAGGCGGAAACGCGACCACGGACCACTCAAAGGACATTTATACGAAAACAAGTTTAACTAAATTAGTATGGTTCAAATTCTTCCCTGTAGGGGGAGAGCGCCTAAATCTCTGTTAAGGGAAAAACATGGGCTTACAACAATATAAATAATTTAAACGTCTAATCCAACAATAAGTAAATTCATGTTGAAAATAACGAATTCCGCTCTATTCTAATATTTAGTGTATTTTTGTAATATTAGGGCCGATAGGACCTGTGTCTAAATACATTTCATTGTACACTTTTACACGAAAATACATCTGGATTGTTTGTTGCTTTATCATTCGCAGTAGAAATGTATTAACCTCAGCATTCTTATAAAATCCAAGATAAAAATGTATAATGTTATGGCAGTTCCCACAATATTGTATGGATGTGAAACTTGGGCTCTAGTGAAAAGACGAAGGGATAGAGATACAGACCGCGGAGATGAGGTTCCTAAGACAAGTAAATGATGTACAAGACTTGATAGAATAAGAAATGAGGATATAAAGAGAAGAATTGAAAGTACAAGCCTTTATTGGATAAAGTCACGAATTACAGACAGAAATGGATTGATCACATGGATGGAATGAGTAAGGAAGAGATATCCATTGTTAGCAAGAAATTATCAAGCAAGAGGAAGACGTGATGTTGGAAGACCTAGAGAACGTTGGGGCTGATGCATTATGAAGTCGTACGGGCAATTGCGTAATCCCTGGAGTGATGATGATGATGATGATATCTTATAAAAATAGTGAATTTTAAGAGAAAAGTATCTCATCTTAACGAACCAAAACTCGGACAAAGAAATAACACAGTATTATATCAAAACAAAACTCTGATTATTTAATAAACATATGAATATTGCTTGTTTTTTACTACACAGTACATACAACTGCGGGCTCTAGTTATAATAATAATCCTTTAAAGGAAATGAATATCCTGCAGCCCTTAATGTCTTGTGGTAAGGGTTTCCAACAGTTGTGTTGTAGGATGTCAATTAGCAGGTTTTGATGTGTTCGTGTAATTTTAAATGAAATGTCAAGTCGGAATAAAGTAAAAGTTTATGTACTCACCAGTTAGCAGTCCGTTTTGATACCAGTTTCAAGGTTGCTATAAATATATTGCACAGAACGTTTATCTCTGTTTAGCAGGTGATCATTGCACTTGCTGCCTTATCTAACACTTCCTTATTTTGGTTTCAAATTCTATGACGTTCACTGTTTTCCCACATAAGTACATTTCAGGGACGTTAAATTAGTATTTTTATGCACGACAAATCGTTAAATATACTGAATAAAATAAGATACGTTTTATTCGAAAAAAATGTGTACACCATTTGATACGGGAACGAGCACATCCTCCATATTCGGATGCCAGATCAGTTAGAGAATAACACGTATACAATGTTTTACATCGCATAGTTTTAGTTAAGGAACGGGAAAACGGAAAAAAAGTACAAACACCAGACCAGTTTCCAAATTCAAAACCAATTTTGGCATAAAAAATTACAATAAGGAGAATAAAATAATTAAGACAATATAAAGTAGATTAATACCTAACAAAAGAAGGTAATAGAATATGTGTGATATAATCAACAAAGCATATTAAGGAGGAAGTTTTAGAAGGGTGTTATTCTCTTTCCTCCATCCTCGCTTCTAACATAATACCACATATTTAGAGCGCATGAGCTTAAAAGTCTTCAATTTCAACCATTTGTGGCATTCTTTCTTAAATAAAACAACCACAGAGAATAAATGCCTAAACGGGATTTGAACCGGACCTCTGGGTTTGTACCCGTGTGCTATCCATTACACCAACAGGCAAATCCAATTCAAGCACTTAATCTTTCTTATATATATATCCATCCATAGTAATTCTGCCCGAAGGCAGGTCATGCACTGCAATCATAACATTTCCATGCTCTGCTTGCAGCTTTACTAGGAATTGTAGGTGTGGTAGCTTCCCGTTGCTTTCCACATCGGTGAAGGATGATGATGATGATAATGATAAGGCATGATGATAAGCCACATGATTTCGGGGACACTTTTGGGCCTTAAAGGTTTCCTGACATTTGTGTTACAGGCGAGGAAAAACCCCGATAAGAACCCATCACCCAGAAAAACTGCCCCGACCCGGGATCGAACCCGGGCTCGCTGCGTGACAAGGCAGTACACTAACCCTAGACCCAGTGGTGGACTGTATATATATATTATTACTAGATGCGCGAGAACTCGGTCTTGACTGCCCATCTGGGAGCTGACTTTAACAAATAAGAAA